>JAKTQX010000001.1:600000-895762 GCA_030559035.1 Ogataea wickerhamii
TCCAGGTGTCTTCCAGGAGTACTTTGAAGAACTCATTATCGAATCGAATGGGGTGGTCAGTCCAGCTACCGTTGAAGCCGCTGTATTTCGAGTGGCATCCTCCCAAAGTGTGGCCTGCTCCAACAAGAGCAACTATTTCTTGGTCGTTGAATCCAAGACGAGTTGTGAATACCTCTCTTATGTGATCCGTTCCTTTTGTAGCGAGGGGAAGCCGCCCCATAGGAGGGACCTTACGTGAATCGGGGCAATCTGATCTACCGGGACGCCACGGGACCTTTGGCCCTCCCATGGCCTCTATAGCGACAACCCCGCCTAGAGTGTAAAGATCTGCAAACGAGATCCAGGGGAACCTTTCGTGGATTTGATCCAAATAGGACTTCGCTGTGTGTAGCCCCGTATTACCTGGATCGTTGAACTCTTGTGCAAATCTCATTGTTCCTCCATTGCAACCTCCTGTCCCCGAAGTCCTGTCAAAATGAGCAGAGCAATGCCAAGTGAATCTCACCATATTAGGACCTAATGAGCCGTCATCAAAACCTGGCATTGGTAAACAGTCTTCTATAGCCTTCCTAACAAGATCGTAGTTTCCTGTTGTTGGATCTGTTTGCTTTGGCTTCCTTCTTATTTTGATTTTGTAAAGAAAATTGGAAGTAGATGAATCTGAAGATTTAATGGGTCTTTCTTCTATAGACTCATTGGCTTTGGGGAACGTGGTGGTGGCAGGAGCTGCAGCAGTGTTCTCGGCCGCCTCTGGTCGCTTTCTTTCGGGACTATCAAATAATCCCACTAAAGCAGGCGACTGGATATCTAGAGACTGTGAAACCAAATTCCCTGATGGATGTACCTGTCGTATAGATTCGGAGCTCAGAATGTAGGATTTTGGCGTGAAGCCCAAGTTTGGCTTTGGGACTATGAGCTTGCTGGAATCTCTGATGGCATCGTAGCTCAAGTACCCAGCCTCCAATTCCAGCTGCCTGAGCTCTTCGTCAGCCTTAGGTTCAGTCTTCTCCGCAACAGTTTTACCGGTCTTTCCTCCCGTGTATACATAGGGAGAAGCAAGACCAAGCAAATTCGCCACTTGTGCCCTTAAATGAACCACATACCTATCCCAATAATAACCTGTTCTGAACCAGGTTTTTGGCCAAATATCCGCTAACCCACTAGGCGCTTCAAACCACACCTTAATATCTTCTGCTAGTGGTCTTCGTTTATTAAACGTTCTTGACAGGTTGTTGCTCCGTTTTTGATTCAATGAGTCACGAAATGTTTGGGTATCCTCCCCTGACTCATCCACCATCAGTAAGATGTTGTAGTGGTAAAGCACAAATAGTTTACTGTAGGAAAGGAGATTCAAAAATGTGAAATGCGCATACTGAAGCAGGACACGTAATAGGGAATAGGGTACATAAGCCGTTCTTCCCAAGTAATCAACTGCTTGACCAGCCGAGCGAAATACTCCACGAATTTGCTCCATTCTGTTTGATTTGATGAAGAGAAATTCAAGTATGCAAAGATTCAAAAGACATACTTCTGCAATAAAACGACCCATTTTTATAAATGTCATTTTTAAGCGCTGAGTAGTTATTCTTGATGACCATACCTTGCTGACACAGCCTTTGACTAAGCGATCTTGACCCCACCGATAGGAACTACACTTTTAGAGATTGAACATTTTTAAGCAATCAGTAGAAACGTAACCCAGATAACAACTCAGGAGAAGATGGGAGGTATTACTAGCTATTGAGCTGAACATAGTTGGCAGGAAAAACACCCTGCACTCCATTCACAGAGCCGGTCCACCAACCATTCTGATCAGCGGTTCTTTGAACAATCGTGATGACACTACCAGCGGTGAAGCTCAGATCACCCTGAGCCTGAGCACTGTAGTCATATAGCGCTGTGCAAGTTTCGGACGCGATTGGAGATGCTACCGATGGAGGAGCTGCGGAGATAGGAGAGCCATAAGGCTGGGCCGCAGGAGAAGGAGAGCCATAAGGCTGGGCCACAGGAGAAGGAGATCCATAAGCCGTCTTCTGATCCACAGGATAACCATATGTGGATGTCGTAGCAGGTGGGGTATAGCCATATGCAGGAGGAGCACCTCCAGCACCATAAGCAGGGGCACCTCCAGCACCATAGGCAGCTCCGGTCGCAGCTCCAGTCGCAGCTCCAGCACCATAGACAGGAGCCTCATCGGTATGGCCGTAACGTCTCCTCGTGGCTTCCAGCTTAGACTTAGCATGCCCGATTTTGAAATGTGTGAGTCCGATCGACTCTGCTCTCTCCTCGACGTCTCCTCTCTTGTACTGATATGCCTCTATGATGTCTGTGGACAGGTCAAAGTATGGAATCTTCATTTCCTCCATTCTGCTCGATAAAGCATAAAAGACGTTCAGCTGCATATAGTACAAGCTGACAAATAGCGGCTTGATTAAGTCCCCCTCAAGCCTGAAGAGAATTGGCAGCTCAGTCTTAAGCATTTCGTTATAATAGTCGTATTCCTGCTGAGCAATCGCAACATCGTTCTCATACTTGTAGACTTTCTCCTCATCCTTTGGAGACTTCTGCGCCTTAGCCTGGGCCCTCTTGAGAGAATTCTGGTGCCTATCCAGATCCAGCTGCTTGTGACCTCTTTTTGTGGCCATCTTTCGGATTGCTTGGATAATCTTCAATAGCTCTTGGCAAGGAGCCACGATTCTCGTCTCTATCAGCTCCAAATCCGGTTTCAGTGTTTCCTTAAGTTCTCTAACCACCTCCGAGTACTGCTCACAAGCTTTGATACCTTCTGGGTTTCCTTCTGGAATCGTGGAGTTTGGATCTGATAGCTTACCACTAATAGGTTTGAAAATCTCCTCAATAGCCTTAGAAAATCCCAATTGATGGTCCAGCATATCATTCACAGCTTTATGGTACCTCTTAGACTCGTCGGAAATTCTCTTAGTTTGCTCTTCCAGCTCCTTGAAACGTCTTTCAGCATCAGCGTACACAGCATCGTTTGTGCTTTCGCCCATATTCAGCTTCTGTCTGAAGTTTTGGGGAGCCCTTACGATGGCCTTCTGGAAGCCCTTGAAACTCATCGTAGTTAATAGTAACTTGTTTTGTTGACACTGAATATCCGACGCTACAATATCAGAACCCACCCAATCTCTCAATCGCGGGGTATTTCAAATCTGGAGAGGATCCAATAGCAGGTAGACTCAAAGCTGGGAATAATCTAGAACACCCGAAGACTCTTGACGGCCCTTTAATCGTGAATGGAGTCTGTGAATTTAGATGCGTTTCCAGTCCCACAATTATGTTTTGTGCCACCGAGCAGCTAAAAAATCGAAGCCAACAGAGCAGATGCTACAAAATTACATAAGCCAATAAAGACAGAGCCCCACAGCTGGTGCACAGATGTTATATGAATTATTTTTTTCCCTGTTCTTGTTATTGCTGTTTCGAAGTATTGAGATACCGGAGTAGTGTTAGGGGAGGGAAATAATAAGGAATTTTCTGCAAACGGGAATTTTCAGTGGCTGGTGTTACCCGGTTTCAAGACGCGACTAGGTAACATCTTGGCTTTCACTTGCCAGTTGTAGGTGGAAGCAGAACTTACTGAATGTAGCGCCAAACAGAAGCAACGCTTGTCATTATAGCTGAAAATCCCTCCCGTAACTACTCTTCGGGAAATATTCCCCCCGCCAATAGCTCTACTATTTGCCAGTTCCCCTTATTTGTTTGAGTAACATCCCAGAAGATAAATCTGATACATAGCCTATGATATAAGTATCCAAAAAACTCTACTTGCTTCCTACAATATCTACTGGTGTAGCAGGGTTTTCTTTACGGTAGTAGCTATTCGGAGAACCCATGGCCCAACTCATAAATTGTATATATCGTAGATATACTGTGGATATACTGTAGATATACTGCAAGTATATTTATATTTTTTTCGTGCTTTTAAATAGCTTGAATTTGATATTTAGCTCTATTTATATCTGCTCAGCTGTCGTTGTGTTCGCCTCGCGTTTCTGTCTCTAAATAACCACTGGTACCAAAACTTCTTACTCTTTTGGTAAGCCGAAGTTGTTTGGCTCCCCAAGCTACTCGTTTCCCATCAATTTAGAGGTGTTCTCCCTTCCATTCAATTTTTGTTTTGTTTCTGGGCTCTTCGTAGTCTAGATCACAACTTTCAGTGCAAACTTTAGCTTGGATCTACAGCGTTCTATGTCAGAGCCTTCATCACCAGGAAAGGTCTCGCTGACCGGTTGGTGGAAACAGCTTCGCAGAAGTGACCACGACGTGAATTCTCCTACCCCAATGTCCATATCCAACGCTGGCTCTGCCTCCTCAGTATCTGGATCTCCGGACTCAAAATCTGTGGCATCGCCTGCCTCCATGCTTCACTTTACATCTCCCTTGCTTCCGCCTGTATCCACTCCTACAAGACCGTTTCTCGGGTACAAGTCTAGGTCTTCTCACTCTGTCAGGCCGCAAGCGCCTCAAATAGACAGTAACGCATCCTCGTTATCCCATGAAAAGCTCAGACAGCATAGGGATTCATTTCTTCAACAAAGACAACAGCGTTATATTGGCGATTCCATGGTCTTCGGGTGCTCTCTCGAAGAGTCGCTGAGTGTCGCTGACGCTAGAATTTACATCAGCAGCGATAGTAACGGTCTTATAAGGTATGGTAGAATACCCCGAGTTGTTGCTCTTTGTGGACTATATCTTAAGAAAAATGGGTTGGATGTTGAGGGTATTTTCAGAGTGGCGGGCTCTACAAAGAGAATCAAGCAGCTGCAATTGGCATTCTCCACTCCTCCCGATTATGGATCAAAAATTGACTGGGATGGATATACCGTACATGATGCTGCATCACTCTTCAGAAGATACCTGGGATCCCTACCTGAGCCACTAATACCTTTGACCCTGTATCAAGCTTTCAGGGAGCCTCTTCGATCGAGGCCTGCTATTGTGAAGTATCTGAGACATAAAGAGAGAAAATTAGTTGATGATAAGGAGTCAAAGCCCCTGGCTCAAGAAACATTGGAAATAGAGGATGGGAAGCACATAGAGGATGAGGAGAATGAGAATGAGAATGAAAATTGCCTGGGAGATAACAGTGTGAACGTGCCTGCCGTCTCGGATGCTGGTGACAAGAAAGTGATGAAATCCAAAAGACAAGCTAAAAAGGAGAAGCTAAGAAAAGAACGGAAGGAGGCTCTCAAAGAGTACGCACAGCTGTTTGACAAGCTGCCAGAGTTGCAGCGACAACTGTTGTTTTATATACTGGATCTCTTGGCCATTTTCAATGCCCACTGCGATAAAAATCTCATGCCTGCTAAGAATCTCGCGGCAATTTTCCAGCCGTCTGTCTTATCTCACTCCGACCATGATATGTCTCCTGAGGAGTATGCTTTATCTTCACTGGTTATTGAATTCATGATTGAATACTCCTACAAAATTTTACCTGCTGCTCAGGCTGTTTCTGCTGCTGTTTCTGCGAATGCTTCAACAGACCCGCGCAGAGTTACTGGAAACGCCTATACTAGAGTAGGCCCTGCCCTTGAGTCGGGAGATACCTCTACTGTTGTGGCTATATCTGACTCAACCGCTGTTCCTCCTGTATCTTCAGGCTCGTTCGAATCATGCCCGCCAACGTCTCACATTACCAGAAAACACAGCAAATCCTTGTCTTCGATACAACAGCCCCGTGATATGCTGACTTTGAATAACTCTAGAGGGAAGCTCAACCTGGTGAGGACCAACAATACTGACGAAGTGGACTCTGCCCTTGATAGCGAAGATGACGAGTTCGTCAAACCTATCGCCAATAAGGCTTCTGCCGGCTCTCCAGCTGAAGACAATAGGGCTTCTAGCAATCCCGAGCTCAATGAAGAGCCGTTGACCCCTACTGAACAGCAACAGCTAATTTTGGACTCGCCTCTGTCAGTCAATAGTAGAACGGCTTCTTCAATCGAGGGAACGAACAAAACTACAAGTGGTAACTTTCTTCACAGCATCGTCAAACCTTTGAATTTCAAGAACTCTCCTAAGCTGGTCCCCTCATCTATTAATGATCATTTGTCACCGATAAGAAAGAGATCCACACCAGATAGTCAGAGCCCTGAGTTGCAGCCTACAGAAGGAGAGAGGGAATCCCGATGGGAGGCAGATACGGGTGGTTCCACAGAGAGGAAGAAATGGTTTCGAAAGTTGAGGTCCCGCTCTAGATCTAAGACCAGAAAGTGATGATTGTTAGCTTATATATCAGACCTCTTGTCTGGTCCTGTACAATAAATGTTTCATGCTTCTTTCTCGATTAGCCGCACCTAGTCAATTGTTTCTATGGAGGTCTGCTTCAATCTTTTAGCTTCTAGTTCCTCATCAAAACTAGCTTTTCTCTTCAGTCCTATAGCAGTACCAGACTTCTCTACTACAGTATTTGCAACTGTGATGTCATCAAGAGGCTCCAGTTCATCGGGTGACCCTGTGGAATCATCAGAATTTGGACTTTCTTGTTTCTGTCTGAACTTTGGAATGTTGAGTTTTGGCAGCAGTATGGAAGATCCCTTTTTGGCCTCCACGAAAAGCTCTATGGAGTCTAAAATCTCATCAGAGTCTCCAACATATATGATGTTGCCCGTGGTACAAAGAGAAGACAACTTTGCCTCCAAGTTATCCTCAAAATCGTAGTCGTAGAGTAGTCTCCCACCGATAGCTATCTCCACATCGTCGGTGTAGTTATATTTTTCTATGAGCGCATCTCTGAAATCTGCAACTGTTAAGGTCTCAAGGTCTAAGGATACCACCCCTCTGGCAATAGAGCAAGCTCTACATTTATAATTTTGCCTAGCGAGAGTGGTGGAGTTGATGAAC
The DNA here is from genome assembly GCA_030559035.1 of Ogataea wickerhamii. Taxonomy (NCBI): domain Eukaryota; kingdom Fungi; phylum Ascomycota; class Pichiomycetes; order Pichiales; family Pichiaceae; genus Ogataea; species Ogataea wickerhamii. The sequence goes on from JAKTQX010000001.1 coordinate 606,865, forward strand.
TTCGTGGTTTGGTTCGAGTCATACACCATTCTGGAGTAAGCAACCTTCTCATCTATGCTCTTATGAAAGCAGTGAATAGATGATAGAGAACTGAATCCAGCCATAATAGCGTTTGTAGTTGCAACAGCAGGGATAATGTTACCAGCAATTTGCTTGGTCTCGAATTTTGTTTTGAGTGAGATATGGAAGATATGCGCTCTCAAATTTGCAGCAGCAACGACAAAGTTGAGAGTGTCTTCATCGTCCTTATCAAAATAAATCGGTCCTGATTGAGATCGCTTTGTGAGAGCCGTTAGTGCAGAAATAAACACCCCGAGGTTTTCGGCTGCGGACCAGAGCTTCTGGTCATCTAAAGCTGTAGTTGGAGAGTCTTTCTTCATGGATTTGTAGTCAAGAGGGACAGGCGCTTCTCTTGTCTTCCACAAAGTTTCTATCATGAGTAGCCTCTCGACATCTTCCTTGAATACCTTGTTGATGATCTCATAGATATAATCTGAGGAAGGGGTTTTGGAAGAAGCCGCAGCTACAATCAACTGTTTCAAATGCAGCAATTCATTGGTTTCCTTCATCAGTGCCTCAGACTCTTGCTTGTTATCCGTATCCAAGTCATCCTCCTTGATTTCATTGGCGTCATCTTCTCCAAAAAGCTGTGGAAACAGAAAATTCTTGGCCCAAGTAATACAGTGAACAGGCTTCGAAGGAGTAGATCTAATAGTGCAAACGGGAAACGATTTTGGGGTTTCCTTCGGAACACACTCAAAGCACTCCGTGTGGTAGGGAAATATAGGCTGAACCTGACCTCTCAGTCCCGAGGTACCGCTTTCCATCAATGGGATCCCAGTGAAAAGAGCGATCTTATTCACATAAAAACGAGCTTCCAGGTTATCAAGGGCGTTAAAGATAATGTCAAACTGCTGGAAAAATGACAGCGGAAACATGCTAGTGTCCATAATGTTACCGTGGTGAGATACGAGCTTGGAAGAGTGGTTGAAATGCTTTACAGCGTGCGCCGCCGTTTTCGATTTAGACTTTCGGATGTCCTTTTGACGGAACAAAAACTGTCTGTTGAGGTTTGACAGGTCAATAGTATCGAGATCCAGCACGTCTATCTGCCCGTAATTCATCAATATTAGATCCTTCAGCAGCTCGCACCCAATCCCGCCAGCCCCAACAAGCAAAACCCGGGCCTCTTTGAGCTGTCGCAGCTTGGCTTCTCCAAATATCTTGAGTAGAAAACTATCATACATCGTAGACGCTTCAAAGGGAGAGCTCTCCAATTACTCAGCACGCAAACTGGTTTTCTGAACTATCGTGGTTCTAGACGGAACCCTTCAACCTCAAAGACTTATCCCTATAAATGAGTATCTAACTCTCATCTATTTCCACCATTAAATATTTCCAAGTGACGAAAAAAATCACTTGTTTAATACGCGAAAAGCTATGAATACAGAATTTGACTGTTCAACGTGTTCTTAATGGACTCTCTTCAGACTCATAAGGCAGTTTCCAATACCAACAGACATCTCCCGGTAAGCACGTCACTTGCTTCAGCCAAAATGTCTGACAAATATTCTGTTATCCTTCCTACCTATAACGAGAGAAAAAACCTCCCGATCATAACATATCTTATCGCAAAACATTTCAACAACAACAATATCGACTGGGAGGTCATCATAGTGGATGATAACTCTCCAGATGGTACCCAAGAGGTTGCGCAACAGTTGATCCTTCTTTATGGCCCAGATCACATACAGCTGAGACCAAGAGCAGGAAAGCTGGGGTTAGGTACAGCATATATACATGGCCTCCAGTATGTCACTGGTAACTTCGTTATCATCATGGATGCTGACTTTTCCCACCATCCTTCCGCGATCCCCGAGTTTATCTTGAAACAAAAGGAAGGCGACTACGATATTGTGACTGGCACCCGGTATGCGGGAGATGGAGGAGTATATGGCTGGGATTTAAAGAGAAAACTGATATCGAGAGGGGCCAACTTCCTGGCTACGATCGTTTTGAGACCGCACGTCTCTGACCTGACGGGCTCTTTCAGATTATACAAGAAGGACGTTCTGGCCAAGATCATTGGCGCTACAAAATCCAAAGGCTATGTTTTCCAGATGGAAATGATGGTGAGAGCCAGAAGCTTTGGTTTTACTATTGCGGAGGTACCTATATCTTTTGTGGACAGACTATATGGTGAGAGCAAGCTCGGCGGGGATGAGATAGTGGGATACCTCAAGGGTGTGTGGGCGTTGTTCACAACAGTATGAGCCGTTGCTAAAAGTTTGTACACCGCGTTTCGTTGTGTGTGCCCTGGCATTTGAGACAGCACACCCGGGAACCACACTTGATGCACGTGCTGTAGCTGATATTTCCGCATATAGTACACAGCTTTTTGAGCTTGAGCTGTCCGGGCTTGATCTCGAGACTTCGAAGCACCCGCAGCTCAGACTTGTCAAGCTCGTCAATGTAATTGGTCCAAGTTTTTTTCGAGTTGAGTATTCGCTTGACAGCCATCGATGGCGCCGTAGTTCTTTTGGATATCTTGGGCCCAAGTGTCTTGAGAATCTCGATCTTGACCCCTTCGCTATAGTTTTCTCTGTTCAATTCCTCGAATCTGCGGTTGGCCTTTTTGAGGTCGCTCTGCTGCTCCAGAGCCAGCCCTTCATCCTCAGCCCTGCCTCCTGATTCCTTAGTGTCGCCTATCTGACTCTCGTTGGACTGCTGGAGTGCTGCAATGTTGTAGTTTATCCGTTTTCGCTTGGGAGCAGGCAATGATCGCTGAGTGTTTGAGCTGCTGGAAGGCGCGTGAGCGTCTCCGTACACGGACGAAAAATACACGTTTGGGTCCCTGCCTCTTGGGATTTCTTCTACTGTAGGCATTCCCGAGAAGCTGTGATGGTATTTGGGGACTAAGCTCGTACCAGATATCGAAACTCAAGCAAATCGTGACGTATTTATAATGTTGTGAGACATTAAAAGACATTTATTTTTTTCAAGGTCTATTTCAAATTTATATATGATTTGATTACCACTTATAATAATATATTAGAAGTTTTGTCATAGGGTCCGGTCTCCTCACTCCTCAACAAACATAGCGGCTTTCAGTTCGGAGTGGAAAAACTCCACAACGGATCCAACACATAAGTAGTCACACGCAATTCCGCTTCGTAAATAAAGCAGCTGGCCCTCTCCAACCTTAGCATTAATGGGAGTCGTTCCTGTGAAATGACTGAAGATTGTGTTGGAGATTTTGTCTAGCAAAAATCGCGCGTTTTCGTCCCCTAATTGATCCCTAGGCATTGGCTCCAGGGTGACCACAAACAGTGACTTCTCCAGCGAAAGCCTGTTGATTCTATGACGAAGTCCCACAATCAAATTGACTCTCAGCTTTTCGAACCGCAGCTTCTTTTCTACTTTTTTGTCGAAATACTTCGAGTATGAAATCCGCATCATCTCACAATCGAAAAAGCTCAGCTCAAAACCGAACCTAGGAGACAGCTTCAAACTGTCTATCGATAATGCAGGGTCCGCATTTGCATTGTTGAATTTCTCATACAACTGCTCGCTTTCTATCGAAAGTCTCTTATAAATGCTGTAAAACGGAAGTGTTAGCTTCAGATAGGTAATCAGCTTTTGAACCTTCAAAAAGTTAAGATCATTTGAAATCAGATTGTTCAGATATTTGAAGCAGAGTCGATGAGGATTTCCTTCTGGAAGTTCGATAGAGACAGAATCTTGGGCCTCATTCAAAATCACTAAAGTAATGCACTCCTCAGACAAAACCCCGTATTGAAAAGTTATACTCGTCAGAGAGATATTAATCACCTTGAGGGTCTCATCATGGCTGATGACATGTAAGAGCGAAAGTAGAGATGATAGCTTATTCAGCACCAAAAGTGAATCATTCATTATGAGAAAATCACCTCCAGACACCCCAACTCCCGAAAACATTCCGTTAGAAGAGCCATATGTACCACTGAATTTCAACTTCTCAGTCACGTTGACATTAGAATGTATCTTGAAGACAGATGTTAGCGGACTCAACTCAATAGAGTTACTTTTGTCATCCTTGAATGAAATTGATGATAGCTTCAGCTCATCTAGTAGCTTTCCAAAAATTGATATATCAAGCTCGTTTCCTTCATTGATAACCAAGGAGAGAATCAGCGAGTTGCGGCAGTTAGGAATGTTAAACAGCGATGTGTTGTCTATCACAATCAACGTGCTATATTCATCCTTCTCGTCTAAAGATAGACCTAAGCTCTTGCTTATGAATTCTTTGGTGTCAGTATCCGTGGAATTCACAATCTTGAGCCTGCAGCCCTGATCCTCTAGTTCCTTCACAATCAAATTACTCAAAAGGCAGGATGTGGTATGTTTTGCAAGTGCAAGCAAACCAGAATAACCATACTGTGACTTTTCAGAAAATACTTTAATGGGTTCTGCCCATGAAAGAGACCATTGTCCAGCAGCAGACTTGATCCGAGAGCACCACCATTGGATATCCGAAGAAAATCCAGAAACCCCAGCTGTCACAAACCACCCAGAAGGCCATTCTCTTCTCCGGTAAAACTTGAGAGTGAACAACTGTCCAGCTAAGCTCTCATCTTTTAGGTAGTTGAAGTTCACGTTAAGTTTCGCCTGTTCCGTCGCAGACAATTTGATAACATCTACCACAATCCATCCTGTAGCCCCTAACATCGACGAGAGCTCACTCAATTGAGTTTCTAGTCTCAAATTTAGGAGTCGTAGGTAGGTCAATCGCGCATCACTATTTATCAGCTGCGTTATGATATTCATCAGCGGGGTAGGATTTTGGAAGTAACCGTCACCTGATAGTGAGTCTATGCTGTAAACAACTGTTTTGTTTTTGCTTACATTGAGGATAAGCTGTGAGCTATTATATATTGTGAGCATCTTTTCTGCTGTCTCCACTTTCTCACATATCTCAGTGCGAATCTCCTCTATACTTAACTCAATGTGTTTCCTTATGATTCCTCTAATCAAATTTTCAATATTGATAACTCCGGTATCTGCAGTCAGTTCCAAATCATGATTTTCAAGGAAACGGCCTTCCCGGATCCATCTAAAACCTAACTCATTACTTCTGAACTTGCCAATCTCTATTGTTGATTTTGGAGATTTTCTTTTCAGCCAGTATGTGATTATGACGAAACATTTCTCAGCATTGTAAGAGTGTGTGAGATGTCCTTTCCATAGTCCCATTCTGAGCTGGATCAGCTGTCTGTGAAGAGAATAAAGTTTGCATGTGAGTGAATAGTTGTGCAACAGGTTGAAAAGACCTGGGAGACCAGCTTTAATTAGTTCATTATTCGCTAGTACTTCAAGATGATGGAATGTGAATCTGGGAAGTGATGTAGCTACTGGTACAAGTTGGTTCTCCACAGATTTGAATCCCAACTTGAAGTCAACCAAGACAAAGTTTGAGTTGGCGGAGTCATCAACTATCGAGACAGAACACTCAAAAGAGTTCGGAATACTGAAAGTTAATCGACCATCTTGTATCTCGTAGTTATAGAAAGGCTTTGGAAGATCAGTGAGCAGTGCCATTCGCGTCGCAAGCTCGACATTCAAATGATTCAGGGTTTTGAGTATTAGAGATGGATTCAAGGGGTGTTGAGGGAGGTAATTGTATGTGGGAAGACGAGGTCTTCCATCTGTTAGTACCTCCAACGCAGTGGCCAAATCAGGATTCGGAAGTTTGGCAGAAATAAGCGACTGCTTCAAGGAACCTGCTTGAGTTAGAGCATCGGTGATTCTCTGATTTTGCTCTCTAAGCCATACAAACAGATCAATCAACTTTTCAACACTTTTGGAATTTCGGGCCCATTTACAAAGAACATACAATCGCACGAAGTTCTCCCTAATTTGCACAAGGAGCTCAAGAAAGTTCTTTTTCTTGGTATTATCTGGCTGTGAATTCGATTCCAGTGTCTTAAGGAACTCTCTGAGCAACTTGTACGTATGGATCGAGTTTCTGTATAAAATCACCGACAGTGGTGTTAAATTTGCTGATATATGAGGGAGATGTGGTACAAAAGCCACAGAGCCTGTCAAATCGCCATTATTCTTGTTGCTTGTCTGAGAGTTGAGCTGGCTCCGTTGGGGTTGTTTCCCATTGAAGGAGGAGTGAGGATCGGGTTGTTGTTGATCAGGACCCTGCTGGCGTTCAACTTCAGCAGACATAAGAAAACGTTATCCGGTTCTTGTTGGAAAACTTTCGTAAGCGGGTATCATTCGCTGTTTTCCTCTATATCCTCGGAATACCGAACCCGTTTTCTTGAAAGAATAACTCCAGCCGTCTTCTTTTACTCTCTCACCTTTGTTCAAAAGCTGTGCTTGTTTTAAAGATACAGTTGGTGAAATTACTATCTGCCCGCTTGTAACATTGGCAGATATTTGAATTATATGAATATTCATCAGCCACATGATAAGTGGTGAATATGGCGGTGAAACGTTTGTTTGTTTGTTTTTGTGGAGTCCCTTTTTGGCGATGCTTATTTGGTAAACTATAGTCCACTTAAAAAGCTCAACAGCAACAACAAGCAATTACACCTCTTCAACTTGCCAACAAGTCGTCAGCTTGACGATCCCATCACCTTCTAGTCGCTTGCTCCAGTCTGGTAATTTTGGAAACGTGATTTTTGCAAGAAAACAGTATCTCGTTTCGCATTAGATTGATCTATAATTCTTGGCACATTAGGAATCTCGGAAGTTCATCGTATGGAGGTTTACAAGGTTCATCTAGCTTATATTTTTGTTAAATAATGAGTCTTCATTACGATGTGGCTGCAGAAGCTGAGCAATCAGCTGATAAGGATCCTGTCTCAGGAACTAACCCCAACTTGGATGACGTTCTAGTCAGGAATCAAGAAGAAAGCACACCGCCAATGAAAAGTTTTGACACATTCAAGTCTACTCATGAAAGACAACAGATACCTGGATTGCACACTAATACGGATGCGGCTTCATTAACTATACCTGACTCAAAATCACTTTCAGCCGTTGAACACCTGCCCTCTCCTCTTTACCTTAGCGTGCAGGGATCACCTGGGAAGAAATCACTACAATTCAGTTATGTTGGGGCTGACGGAAAACTGAAGGCTAGGAAGATCAGGGATATCAACAATGGTCTTTCATTCTCTGACTCGAGAACATTTTCGGAGGAAAAACGAGATGTCTCTTTCAATATACAGCCAGTACAACGAAATGTCACAGTACCCCTCCAATCACCTCTATTGCAGGAGAAATCCCTTCATTTAACGCATGAATCCATGGAGGATGAGATGGAACAGCCAGCAGGAAATCTGCTTGGCGTATTCTGTACTTATAGTGTGGCGACAGAGCAGCGACAGGTTTGGCCATGCGTGAAGAAAATTGGAAGCGGTTCTTTCAGCACAGTATATCTCACAGAGAGAGAGGATACAGCAGTCAAAGTTTCCCGAATCCCAACTAACGACGAAGAAATGAAACTGCGAACGCAAAGCTCTCTTATCAGAGAACTCGGTATTCTTAGGGAGATACATCATAAAAATATTGTGGGGCTGCTAGGTTCGGATTCCAGGCTCGATAAAAATCAAGTTATAATGGCAATGCCTTACTATCCGGGAGGCGATCTTTTATCATTCTTAGTGGATTACAAGCCAATGGTGCATCCAGAACTTCTACGGGTTATATTTTCCAACGTTGTGTCTGCCGTGAAGTACTTGCATGAACGCGATATCTGCCACAGAGATATAAAACTGGAAAACATTCTTCTTGCGTACAATGCCAAAGAGTTACTTCGACTTCAGAGCGTGGAAGGTGCATTTGAGCAATCTCATGATCTTTCTGCACTGTCAGACTTTGGATTATCAAAGAAAATCAACCCAGACGATCCCCTATTAACAACACGGTGTGGGTCGGAGGACTACGTATCGCCAGAGCTACTATTGGGGCTCCCCTATGACGGAAAGCAGAATGACTGTTGGGCCCTTGGGGTTGTCTTATACACTATCCTAGAAAGTCGGCTGCCCTTTGACCCGTTACCCACCATGTCAGCTCAGGGCCGAAGAAAGACGGCAAGGCCCGCTCATCGAATAGCTACACTTGCATGGGACTGGTACCTGTTCAAGGATAAAGATGTCGACAAAGACGGTTATGATTGGAAGGAGGCAAAAACAATTGTTAATAGCCTGCTTGTGCGAAGAGATAAAAGAGCTCGGGTTGACGATATACACCATAGCAGCTGGTGCCAGCGGTACCATTAGGAGAGCAAGCTTATCCTTTTGTTGATTTCTAACTGCTTTTCGATCAACTCCTTCCAAATAGTGTATTTGAGATCAATTAGCTTGTTGAATTTAGCATTTCCCTCTACTTTCACTTTCAATAGACCACTCTTTTTTGAGGTGGATCTGTAGGTGGAGTAGCTCTGTTGTGCAAGTTTGCAGCAGCCAAAAGAGCTGCAAAGTTTCGCATCGTCTCTAGCTGACAGATAAACACCAACTTCATCGCCTAGAACGGAAGCAAGCAATGACATCAACATATCGTTTTTAGCCTGAGATCCACATACAAAGACTTCCTTGACGTTGAAGCGCTTTTCCAAAAAACAATCCAGCACCAGCTTTGCAGAAAATGCCAAGTACTCCATGATGGACAGATACGAGTAAAGAAAATCTCTGAGATCCTGTGTCAAAGATTGTCCTATAATCAAGCTGCGCAGCCCGGGGTCATTAAATGGTGTACGGTTACCAAAAAAATCTCCATTGAGAAACCTGGTCTTGATTAGTTCCGAGGGAAAGTTCAAGTTCTCTTCAGTCAAAAGCGTCTCTATGCGAGCTTTGATTGCTGTGTGAGGATCCTCTCCTTCCTGAAGCTCGAGCTCTTTGAATCCTTGGTGAGATTCAAACAGCGACTCGAAAAGCAGACCAGTACAAGAAGACCCTCCCTCATAAAACCAGCTGTCTTCCGTCACTTTAAAGGGGCGCCATATCCCTGGGGGTGCTTCCAATTTGGATCTTGTAGTGGTAAGGAAGCATGTGGATGTGCCTGCTACCATCACAAATGGGGACTCCGCATCTGACACGGGCATTTCATTACTGCTGAATAGCGAGAAATATGCTGAGTAGCAGTCGATAACTCCGGAGGCCACAAACACAGGATCCGTACAGCCTAATTCAGCCCCAAGCGTTGGATGAAGGTAGTTTATGGCTGTTCCCGCGAAGGGGATGCTGGGATACGACGCTACTGCTTCGTCTATGCGCCCGATTTGACTAGTCGTTATATCAATGCCTATTTCATGAAGTACCTTCATAGAAAAACCCTTAAGACACCCGTCTATCCCTATAGGATCTGAGTCTGCCGACCCTATAGACTCAGTGCCGGGAAAACTGTTGGTCCATGAGGAATCATTGTTCGTGACCAGCATGAACTCCACAAAGTCATGGAAATCGAAAAAGACCACATCTTGCGCTGACACTTGAGGCGGAAGATTTTGCAGTATGCTCTTCACTTTGGGAAGAGCCATCTCTGGAACAAGCGAGCCTCCAAGCCTAGCCAGTACTTCAGGGTTCGTCTTTTCGAGCTTTTGCGTCAGTTCCTTCGTATCAGCCCTATGGTCCATCCAGAGCACTATATTTTTGGAATCGTCCTGTTTTCCCCTGTCCACGGCCACTGGGCTCATTATACTTCTCCCTGACTGCCTTCTCATAACAACCAATGAGCACGTCGCTCCACAGCAGATAGCTCGCAGCTTACCTGGACCGTCTTTGGCTGCCATTTCGAGACATTCTTTGAGCGACTGGACCACCTTGGACCACACTTCGTCTCCGCTTTGGGTGATATACCTATCGTCTACAGGATCTGTGAAGTACGATATAGCTATTTGGGTCGAAGCGACGATTCTGTCATTGCAGTCGCAAATGGAAGTTCTAAGCGAGGCGGTCCCGATATCCACTCCTGCAAACCAGTCTCTGAAGTCAGGATCTGGGCCCATAACTCGGCGTAAGTTGCGGAGATCTAGCAACTAATGGGGAGCTACAACGGAGATCTCAAGAATCTATTTTCTTTGCTCAAATAAATAAATGAAAGTGTTTGGATCTACACAGCCGTGTTTTGAAAAGAAAGAGTTATTTGATTTATCAAAGACCAATGATCTCGCCAGACCATAGACAAACACAGCTCAAGTCACCGCAGCCATGAAAGGAGAAAAAAGGTTGTAAAAAAAGACAGAAATACATGTTATATATATTAAGAGAGTAGCAAAATGTATCGAGCAAGGTTGGATAACTATTTCTTCAGGAACCAAAACTTCTCTTCAAAAACCTCGTCATTCAAGAGCTCATATTTGAACCAGCCAATAAGGCTCAGGAATATCTTGGAATGGAAGCTAAGAGGATTCGTGATCTCTGTCAGGGAAGAAACAGTTTCCGCATTGGGTAGAGGGTCAATCACTACCAAATCGTTGGATCTAGAGCTTGAGCCAGAGAGAGAGGTTTTCACGTTGAGTCTTTTCTCTCTCTCATATGTTAACAACGGATCGTATGACTTTTCCAAAGGTAATACTGCACAAAGCCAGATTCTGGTTTTGTAAATCTTGAAGAGCTCTTTGATCAGTCCCCTGAAGTCTAGTCTCCGTAAGCAATAGTAGTAGATGATAAGCTTCTTTTTATCAAACTGAAACTCTACATTCTTGATAATCAAATCCAAGTTCAGCGATGCAGCATAGTTCAAACAGATTCGGTACGCCATCAGTTCGTCATTATATTTGGTGGTGAGCTGTGCGAGCTCATGGGGTTTAGCAAATCGAAGGATCTGTTTATTAGGTAGGGTGATGAAGTTTTTGTCTTCATTGATGATAGATTTCGGCTGAATATTTCCAGTCTGATGATGATTGTTTTTATTGATGTGATGATTTGTACTATGACCAGCCTGGTTAGCATTACCAAACTCGAGGCTCTTCAAATGCAGCTTCTTTTTCAAATAGTTGAAAAGTAGGGCGAACCGGAACGGAATCACCGGTTGTAAAACCATAACCAGATCCTTGCCCCTATCTCCCTCGATAATAATAAGATCTCGAGTCATCAGCTGCAAATTGGAAGTCTTGGGTAAAGAAATGATATCCAACTTTCCATTCTTGTTGAGAATCAAAGAATAGCTTTTAGCTGTAGCATGAGCAGGAGAACAGAGATCCTCATTTTGAGAGAGAAGGTAATCAAGTAATCTGGATACTCGGGGTTGCAACACCGCAAGCTCTGCAAAATTCACCTCCACCAAGGAAGGCCTAAGTGAATTCTCAGACGAGTTTGAGTATCCGAGAAGTAAGTTTAGGTGGTCAGCGACTTTCAATGAAGTTTCGAAGTCTCCAAAGTAGTTTGAATCGCGATAGAACTGAGATTTAAGATCAGGGGAAGTGATGATAGTGTTCGAGCTTCTGTTTAGAAGCAGTCCATTATCCAAAGAGATGTAGTTGTCTGTTGCTTGATAAGTGTTCGGGGCAGTCGATGCATTGGCAGTAGACTGCATTAAAGACATCAGACCATGGTTATTGTCATGAGAGTAAATTACGTTGGCTTGTTGGGAATTAGGAGGGTAGTCAACGCTTTGAGTTCTATAGATGCGGTCGATGGCGGGGCTCAAGTCAAAGAATCTCGAAGTGGTGGACCCCATAGGTTGATGTTGCTGGGGTTGTTGTTGCTGCTGCTGCTGCTGCTGTTGCTGCTGTTGCTGCTGTTGTTGTTGATGCTGTTGCTGTTGCGGGTCCAGTGTGCTATGGGTAGTGTAGTAAAGCTCTGCAGCGTAGCTAGGTCTTCTGGAGGAGATATTGTTCACGCCTCCCTGGAGCTCGAGAGGTAACGTGAAAGAGGTGGAAGGTTGGAGGCCGTTGTTACTGAATATAGAGTCTCTGCTTATGGAGCTCACTGATGAGTGCGGAGAGCTCTCATCGTTTGCAATGTGATTCAATTTGGATGAAAGTAGGTCTGCAAAACTGTCATTTTGAGATTGATGAGGGAAAAAAGTTGGGCCCTGATAAAGCAGCGACTGATGTTGCGGCTGAAAATGTCCTGGGGGGTGTTGAAGACGAGGGTCCGAATTGTCATGGTGGTTAACAGCTGGGTTCTGGTCGCCTTGCGAATACGCGTACTGTTGGCCCACAAAGGGGGGATTGAACAAATCGTAGTTGTTGAAGGAAGCCATGTGGCTGAACTTGGATCCGCAGGCTCGATCAGTTTACTACACAGCCAACAAGGGTCAACATGGGTACCTCAAGAAGTGGGTTTTTGGTTGATTCTGCCCTCTGGATGTTGCTAAAATGGCTATGTTAGCTGCCCCCTCTTGCGGCCAAAAAAACCCTTGGTTCTTTCGCTTGGTATTTATACCTCCCCTCTCTGGGGGAGGGGGAAAAAGCCGTTCCACTTGGTGTGTGTGTTGAGTGACGTGTGGCGTAGCAACACAAGCCACAAAAAACACCTTTCAAACTCAGAACGAGTGTAAAATTTTCGCTGCAAGATTTGTGGGGCAGACCACTAAAACCCGGGGAACTTATTTGTGAGAGAATGTACATCCGTGCACCGGCAAATAGCCTATCATCCACTGGAAGATCTAGAGAGCGAAAAAAAACATATAGCCCTCCCCGTCTCTCCCCCGCCAGATCAGATGCAGCTCTAAATTTTGTCTTTGAAGTTACCCGGCTTAGTCCAAAAAGGTGATGACATATATATCTGGCTCTCAGATCTCTCACCCTCTCTTATCTGTATGGCTCCATCTCCAGCGCGCGACAGACGCTCCCTCAACCCCCGCAATACGCTCAACATCTCTATAGATTAGCATGCGCAGCTGCTGACGGCAGCTTACAAGGTGCCGCAGAGCATCCCCTATTGCACTTTCCTGGGATGATTTGTTACCAGATAGAGTCGCTTCTTCAAGTCCGACGAATGAAGGAAGGTCCCTACCTTTTACCGTGACCACCAGGGATCCGCTGTCATCACAGAGTATCACCTCCAGGTCCCTGAGCATGTATCTCGTGCTGCTGACAGGGTGCACGAAGATGGTTTTTCCTCTGCTCGCAACCCTGTCGACTGAAGCGTGCACGAAGTACGACCCTCGGTAGCGTGTAGTGTTGAGACGGACTGCAGCCAGATCTGCCAGTCTGCTAAACTGGGGCAGGTGACCAAACAGGTTTTTGCGCGCTGAAGGCTTCCACTCCTTCTCCAGACTGTCATCAGAGCTCACTGCGTCGTCCAGGTCGGAGTCCACCGGCGGAACCATCTTTTTGCGCCTTTTCGTGGTGGAACCTTTGGAAACAATGTCAGCAGTCGCAGGCCTAGAAATCTCCACAATCGGGAGTGTACTGTGCGGTATCGAGAAACTGCTGTCGGTGTAGTTGTTCAAAAACACGTTTGGTTGCATAGCGGGGATCATGGGCTGGCCTATCTTGTCCCCTTGTAGATAAAGTCCATGATTGTAGGCCACAGGATAATACTGAGGAGGCATTATCACCGGGGCGTGTAAAGTATTGGGCACGCCAGACGGCGCCGAGGCAGCCAAGACGGGGACCGGAACACTGAAACCCTGTTGGCTGTTGACGTCTCGGTGTGGAATTCCCACGTCGCTTCCCTGTGCCGGACTGAAGCCTGTTGCTGCTCCCTGTAGCAGCTTTTCCACTGCCTCCTTGGGAATGATGTCTTTGAAAGATTTCGTAGCTAGAATAGGGTCATTACCAAAAAACCTGAGCATATCCTGCATTATCTCTCTGAACTGCTGTGAATAGTTCGACTGAGGCCTATAAAACTCTCTAGTCAAATAATCATCTGCTCGTCGCGACTTGGAGACCAGAACTATGGAACTCTGATTGTAATCTGTCTTGCGATCGGCAGTGATTTGCAGTGAGTCTCTGAACAGCTTACCCTTGACTCCTAGTGAGATTACAATACCACGGCTATAGCACAACTGAGATCCCGATTTCCAGCATGTGAGATCTTCAACATCCAGGTTGGCCCCACTCTTTAATACACTTCCAAGCAGTTGATACTCCTCAGGGAAAAAGCCGATGTCGACAATCATTTCCCTGGACAGATTGTCCCCGAACTTTCGTTCCAGGTCTCCATCTTGAGAGCTTTCTGCTAGCAGAGTTTTCCGGATGCTGGGGTTACTGGAAAAGTCGGTGAAGTGAAGAGTTACCGGTCCTTTCTCGTATACAGGAGGTGTAAGTCCAACGACTAAGCCTGTGATCCTCTTGTTGAAAAATCTATCCGATCCCAGATCCTTTACACGTGTCGTAGGAAGAATTCGAAGAGAGTTCATGTCTAAATAGACTGTTAACCCCCCCCCCTAAAATACTCAATTGATAGCTACATGTGATCCATCAAACCACAGTGAACAAAATTGTAGCTGTGATGGTAAATAGTGAAAACGCGACGCGCACAGGTAAGAGGCTCGATTGTTCATCGACGCGTCTAACACAGAAAAATATCTTGCTTTTATACCAATATGGGACCCTGTTGAAAGGCCCGAGTTGAATTATACAGGATATACACAACTATATATGTCTATTGCAATGTACAACACGCAAAAAACACAGAAATATGACATCTCTGCCTTTTGCAATGGTGGCAGAAGCTCGTGAAACGAGGTCAGGATGATGCAAAAGCACCAGGAAGCAAAACTCACTAGAAGAAAAGAGATAATCCACAAAAAAAGCATCAGGACGTATTAACCATCAGATCATTAACGGCAGTATTCTGTCCTCGAGTTGAGCGGGACAGTCGTCTAAAAGTAGGGGTGTTAGCCCTATAACACGAGCTTCTTTGGCTGCTCCCAAGAATTGCTCTGGTTAGTGAAGTGACCATAGGATGCAGTTTTGAGGTAGATTGGTCTAGCAAGATCCAGCTCTTTGACCAAGACACCTGGTCTGAGGTCAAAGTTCTTGTTGACAATGGCTACAAGCTCATCAGAAGAGTACTTAGAAGTTCCGTAGGTGTCAACGTAGATCGATAGAGGCTGCGCTACACCAATGGCGTACGAGAACTGCACTAGACATCTTCTGGCAAGCTTGGCATTGACCAATGACTTGGCAACCCATCTGGCAGCGTAGGCAGCAGATCTGTCCACTTTCGAGAAATCCTTTCCGGAGAAAGCACCTCCTCCATGAGCCCCCCATCCTCCGTATGTGTCAACAATGATCTTTCTACCGGTTAAACCAGCATCTCCATGAGGACCTCCAATGACGAATCTTCCAGAAGGCTGGATATGGTAAACGGTTTTGTCATCAAGCAGGTGGTCTGGTATCACCTTTTTGACAATGTGCTTGAGAAGCTCACTTCTGATCTCAGCAGTGGAAACAGAGTCAGCGTGCTGTGCAGAAATGACAACAGTGTCGACTCTCAATGGAATAACAGCCCCTCCGTCTTTCTTGTACTCAATTGTCACCTGTGTCTTGGTATCAGGTCTCAACCATGCGAGAGCTCCGCTTCTTCTGGCGTCAGCAAGAGCAGCATTGAGCTTGTGGGCTAGAAGAATGGTTAGAGGAAGCTTCTCGTCAGTCTCATCTGTGGCGTAACCAAACATGATACCCTGATCTCCTGCTCCAAGGTCCTCAAGAGCCTTCTCATAGTGCAATCCCTGTGCAATATCCGGGGACTGTTGCTCGATTGCCACTAAAACATTACAGGTCTTGTAGTCAAAACCTTTCTCTGAATCATCATAACCGATGTGCTTGATGGTGTCTCTAATGATTTGCTGGTAGTCGAGGGAAGCCTTTGTGGTGATTTCACCAAAAACCATAATCATTCCTGTTTTGGCTGCAGTTTCGCAGGCAACCTTAGATAGGGGGTCAGCAGCAAGACATGCGTCCAGAATGGCATCAGACACCTGGTCACAGATCTTGTCTGGGTGGCCTTCTCCAACGGACTCGGAGCTAGGAAATGTTAGTAGAGGTTGACAAGATATACAAGTCCAAAACGGACCCGACCAAGCTGACACAAAGAGCCAGCAAAATCGCCAGATCAGACATACGTGAAAAAGAAGTGTTCTTCAGACATTGTACAGTTTCTGGGCAAGATCCGGTACCAAGGAGGAGCAACAGTAGCAACAACGACAGAATGTTTCGTCCTATAGATATATATTATATTTTGCAAAACGAGGAAAATTTTTCAAATATATATACGCATATAAATAAAGGTGTGAAAATAAACAAACGTAGGGAGAAGAGAAGACCAGCGATAAAAAGAGCCAACCATTCTGTGTTGCCTGTCGCGCCGTAACGGCCCGATTGCCCACAGAAAGGCTCCCAGCATATGAGACGAGCTGCCGGGTGCGCGATGTTCCTTGCTCCGCCGAAGTCCTCCGGGAAACCCCCCGAGTTCCATCCGCCATGGGCAGGATTCTCTGATGTCCTGCCCCCTAAATTCTCCCCATGCCCCCGTGTCTTTTGTTGGCCCTGTAGCGATTAGCTAATTCCTCTAACAGATTGCGTCCCCGTTTGTTGGCCTAGCATGTGCAAATGGCGCTCTGTTATACCAGCATGCTTATCAGGGACCCCGCGCCTCACTTCTGTAAATGCTAGGAGAGGCGTGTGAGTGGCGTAGCTATTGCGCAATCACACCTGCGCTCGTAGTTTGTTGGTTCTGTGAGGAAGTTTTATTTCGTACCACCTCCGTGCACCGGGAGGGTCAGCGCAGTGAGCGGCTCATCTAAGATATATAATATTTCGATTATCACACTACCCCTGATGGGGCATGATATCTCAACCTGCCGTACAAAAGAAGGCCCATCGAAACCGATCCAAGCCTGGTCCTATTTAGGACGCTTCCAGAAGTACTGTTTGTGCGTTTTCCGGCAGCTACGTAGGTGTGATGCCGCTCCCTTCAGCTCGTTCACAAGGCTCACACGGCTCTGATCGGTATCCTTTTCTGGGACATAGTAGTATTCTTCATCAAGCGGTTTCCCAGCAGCGTCTTTTCCGGTACGATAGATGACCCCCACACACTCAATGCAGTGGCCGAGTATAAATCGCAACTGCTGTTCCGTTAAATGATGTTCATGGACGCTGTTGAGCGCCATCAGTGTCTGCAACGGCGTCTGAAGCAGTCGGGAATACGCTAGGTGATTGATGAGGATATTGGACAGTGACTCTAGGTCTAGGCTCTTGGTCAACTCTTCCTGCTCCCCGAGACTCAAACCTGCAGGGGCAGGACTCATCCCCTTCTTGTGTCTTTTGGCGGATTGTTCAGTCTCTGTCTCTACAGTTTTGTCGTCCTGTTTGGTGTTCTCTTGTGTTGTTTCAATAAGCGTTTTAGCTCCAGCATGTTTCTTGGACGGCTTATCCCCCCCTGAGATCCTGTTCATTGTACTTTCATCTAGCTGGGCTAAGGCCTTGGGCTCGCCTTGCTCAATCTTCGACTGATACTTCTTTGTATCACTCTTAACCTCGAATTTCTTAGGCTTCTGGACCCATCTTTTACCCAGGCTGTCCTCAGTCAGTCCAAATATCTCCTCCGATTGGAGATAAGTTGGCAATTTCTTTTTTCGGTGAGAGATACGTGGCGCTGACATCTCTGGCTCATCGTCCTCAAACTCGAGCCTTATTACCTCCCCGCGAATGTCCAGTATAATTCCCGTCATTAACGGTGTCTGGACAGTCTCACCTTTCAAGATGTAAAAGTTGGTCACAGCGTGACTTTGGCTGACCACTCTGCTGCTCTCATCATGCCCCTTCTTTCCTGTATCACGAGGAACAATCAGATACTCCGTTTCGGAAACAGGCTTCACATCAATGTTTCTGGGAATGGTTACATTAACGCCATTCCATCCGCCACATTTCAGACTCACTCTCTGAACATCTTTCAAATACTGCAAAGTACAGTGAACTCTGGAAATCAGTTTATTGTGAGAGTTCAGTCTATATTGACAGAGCTTTGTAGATCTCCCAATGTTGATCAGCTGCCCTGAAAGAGGAATGCGCACACATGGGAGCTGCGCTAGAGGGGAGGGAACAGTGTCCAGCAGCTTTTTGTCAGAAGCTCCGTTAACATCCAAGTCAAAGTTGGCGCTTTTCTTCGATACAGAAGTATCTTCGTGGCTGGTGAGTTCCCGCTCAGGAGTCATTGGGAGCTGATCAATGGATGACGGTATCTCCCCTATAGACGAGGATGGGTTAGGTGTAAGGTAATCGACACGGGTCTTATTGGAGATAGACTTCGCCGCAAGCATTTCCTCACGGACATCATCACTGTTGTCGCTCACTGCGTTCAAGAGTGGAGAAGAAGGAGGAAACTGGTTGCATCCCGATGTCATTCTGTATAAGATGTAGATCAACCGTCTTCTTTGAGAAATTGACTCTACGTCACGCCAAGCTTGCCTCTATAAAGCTCTGTGAAGCTTATTCTCTCCTTTACTGTAGTGCTAACTGCAGCTAAGTGCTGATCGATGTCCTTTATCCTAGAGCCAATTGTTTTGATCACTAAAAGACGACGCGGTAGAAACCGTGTTTGTTTTGCCTCATGATTATTTTTCGTATTATGTAATCACATGGGAAAGTATAAACACTGTCTCAACCTCGACCAGGAACGAACCCACGTCGACAGACGTGGTCGCTGGCGTCGACAGAGTAGAAAAATAAACTTACTCCTATATTAAAAAAAACCAACCCTCTAGCACCGCACGTGATACAATACGGTCACAGACTATTAAAATTACCATGTGTGAGTGTGACCAAACAGGAAAGAAAAAACTGGGAGAGTTTATCACGTGACTGTATGATCGTGCGAAACCTAAAACATCATCGGGATATTTTTTTATGTGTGAAAAATTTTGTCGAATACTCTATAGCACTTAAAATGTTCAACTTACATGCTTTCAACCACTTAGGAACTTATCGTTTGAAGTATCGTATCCATCATTTCACACAGTTTGATAATACAAAATGAGTAGTATGTACAGCTCAGTTTGAGGGTGGCATGGGGTTGGCACAACAGATATCCAAAAAAACGCAGTATGAATCATTATAAGAGTACTGCTATGCAGCCACTCAACAATCAATTATCTGGCCAAAGTTGAGCATACATCAACACGATTTGCAGCGTTGCTCTCAGTGTTCTCTATGGACAGCTTGGGAAGTTTTTTTTGTGATCCTGTGACCGACAGCACCATCCACTTCAGATAGAAAGGCATCTTTACTAACAAATCTCTTCGTGAATCAATTTAGAGGGTACTCCATCTTTCGGTAAGAAGCACAACAAGTCGCACACACTGTGCAACAGATGTGGAAAAAGATCTTTCCACGTGCAAAAGAAAACATGTGCATCATGTGGCTACCCAGCAGCTAAGCTGAGATCTCACAACTGGGCGTTGAAAGCCAAAAGAAGAAGAACTACAGGTTCCGGTAGAATGTCTTACCTCAAGCATGTTTCAAGAAGATTCAAGAATGGCTTCCAGACCCAGGTTTAAGAGATAAACAGATTGTGAACTAAGAAAAGGAGCGATGTTGGTACAGATTTCACATCCTTATGTGTAGTCATTCTAATAATTCCATACAATAAGAATAGTTTCTAACTCGATTGTAGTGGATTTGGTTCAAAGAGCCATCTCCCCATCCATAGGAATATCATAGTTGATGCTATAGTGCAGCATGTCGGCCTCATCTCCGGTTATGCACTGTCCTATGACGTCTCGAGCCATATCAATGGTCCAGTCGTCATAGTTTATTTCAATACCGTTGCAGCAGGCTATTTCAGACTGTACTATCTCACGTTTCATGTCATCGTTTATGTGAACGGCATCCAGTTGATCCGCTATTCCCCACAAATCATGAGCATGAAATTCCAAGGCTGAGTTGAAAAGAGGATGAAAAAAGTTCGCCTTGATTCTTAGATCAGTTATCAGTTCCGCCGATAATGGCTTCAAACTTTGAGCGGAAATTCTCAGTAGAGCTATGATCATCTCCCTAAGTGTCTCACTCGGTAACTCAGAAATGGCAACGTCTCCATCAACAGAGACCAAAAAATGAATGAGTCGAACAATTATTTTTATCAGATTCATCCTCTGTGGAATGCTGTTGGATCGCGGTGATCTAAAGATGATTTCCTGTTGCACTCCCAGCTGAATCACCATCGCTGAGATCAGATTCGTTAGTGGTTCCATTTTAAGAGACTTGGTTGATTTCACAGTGAAAAAAAGCTCGAAAAATTGTAGGATCCTGAGTCGTAGGTTCAGGATCAAGTTCTCATGTTTGCTCTTGCAGTGGAGAGATTTAGTAAGCTCAAAGAATTCAGAGTATATGTCAAAAGAATGGGAGACTGGTAACGATGTCAGATGCCCCCTGCTCATGGATGAGTTAGCGGAAGGAGTCAGAATATCCAGCAGCGAAGACCAAACGTTGGATCCAAGCATTCTATTCAGACCGTAAATGTTTAGGTCTGAATCCAAGTTCTGATTCAGCAAAGAGGTAAGGTTCACAAGCACATTGGTAAGCTCCCGAGACAATGCTGCTTGATTCTTTTTCTGAGCGTGGTTCAAAGCAAAATTGTTTTCATTTATAGAGCTTAGAAGTAGCTCCACTAAGTTGAAGACATAGCTAGGAGGTGTCATGTTTGATAGCCCATGGGAAAGCAAATACTTCGGAAAGCTCGTCCAATACTCAACTAGGTACTCATTATTGGGTAGCTCCATGTACGAAGCCAGCTTGCTCAATGTCTCCATAATATCCAAAGCAAAGGTAGTAATGAAAACATCCAGGATCTTTTCCTGCATATTTTTCTCCACGACATTGAGCTTGATTCCTGTTTCAGTTCCAGACGCACCTGCAAACGAATCTGGGAGACTCATAGACAAGTACGGAGTATCCTGTTTGAGCACCATTGGGAAATGCTGAAGAATAAAGTTCAAATTGATTAAAGCATCTTGAAACAACTGAAACTTAACTGCCTTGGGCCTATAGTTCATGCAGAAGTGCACGAGCCCCAGTAAAAATGGAACTGAAAGGAGGATTCCTGTTTCAAAGCATTTCTCAATATAGTTGAACAAAATGTCAACAAAACTACTTAGGAGCAGGTCAATTCGGTTGTTATTTTCAAACCCTATCAGGTAGTTGATGATAGCAGTTTTAATGCTTTCGCATCCCTTGGACAGCCTAAAGTCGCGGTATTCATAGTTAAATCCCGATGATACACTGGAGAGGTACTCCAGCGTGGTTCGCCGCATTCCTGGGATCACATGGCCAGAGATACTTTCTATGAATGAGTTTTTCTCATCCTGAAAGAGAGTGACTTGATTAACAATTGCGACAGGCCTTCTATTAGGCTCGAGAGACTGTAAATCTGAGTGCTGTTTCTCTGCACGCACTTCCTTTGTATGGAATGTAGTGCTGCCGGTTGAGATGGATGTAGCAGAGGTGGATGACGACTCAAATGATAACTCCTCCTGGACTTTCCGCCTCTTCAATGGCTGGATATACTTAGATGTCAAGCTTTTATTTTCCGAGTTTAAAAACTCGTTATCCTCGGTGAATCTCACAATCGACTCATTCAGGCTTCCTATTTTCTCATTTTTGTCCTGGATCACGGTTGTGTAATGCTCCTTCATTTTCTTGGCTTCCTCTTCATATTTCTGGCTTATCTTCTGCAATTGTGCCCGCAAAACTGCATTTTCACCCTTAAGAAAGACTACATCTGAGCTACCCTGCGCAGGAACATGAGTTTCAACCTGCGGTTCTGAGTTGTTCGTGGCATTTGCCAGAGCTTTGGCTCTTTCAGGATTGGGTCGCGTAAGAGTTGCCTCATTTTGAATAGCGTGTAGGTCGACTTTAGGAAGCGGAGAGTCTCCATTCGTGCATGGCTCCGGTAGCTCTGCCGACTTTTTGGTATGCGGTCTTGCTGCTAGTGAGAAGAGCTGGTCGAAGTCTACATCTTCGTCGTCAAAGGAGTCCTGAGAGCTTTGCGACATTCTGGATCAAAAAATCCTGTAGTAAGAGCCGCAAAGTTTGCATACCAGTTTTGCGTAACAGGCTGCAACACGTCTCTCAGTCGTGACCCAAGTTTCTCTTGTATGCGTCGGGGTTTGTTGCGTGAGGTAGTGGATTTGTTGCCTTGGTGCTCTCTATCGTGCTTTGTTAAACTTACTTCCTTCTTGATTTATTTTCAAGTAACAATAGAATAGATCGTGTTGCAGACTCAAAAACCCTCTTGCAAAAAAATTTTATGCGATACACACTGAAAACTATCGAAAAGTGAGTACAGAGGGAAAGGGTCACAGTGCTAACACGGCTCTTGTCTTTACTACAAAGCATTACCAGAACAACGCAGTGTTGATAGATTTTGCGGGTGGCATCTCCAGAAGCATTCAGCGAAAGCGAATATCAAGAGAGCCAGAACGGATCAACAACAATTATGGTTAGCGATTCCAAGGAAAGAGACGATGTCAAGTCTAAAAAAACAGCTACCAAAAGAGACGTTCCTGAAGCATCACTGATTCCTGTTCAGCCAACTTCTCTGAGCTCGAAAGATAAGGTAACACAGCGCTTGGTGGTTGTCCTGTCTCAGGCGTGCCTGGAAACACATAAAATCAGCACTGGAGGTGGTCCGGGTAGCGACAAGTACGCTCTTCTCAACTGCGATGACCATCAAGGTCTACTGAGAAAGATGGGCAGAGATATTTCAGAAGCAAGACCAGATATTACTCATCAATGTCTGCTAACTCTGTTGGACTCACCAATCAACAAAGCGGGAAAGCTGCAGGTGTATGTACAGACCGCAAAAGGGGTTCTTATAGAGGTGAATCCCTCTGTACGTATTCCTCGAACGTTCAAGCGTTTTTCAGGGCTAATGGTTCAGCTTCTTCACAAACTTTCGATCAGGTCCGTGAACTCGGAGGAGCGGCTTTTGAAGGTGATAAAGAACCCTATCACTGACCACCTGCCTACGAAGTGTCGAAAGCTGACTCTTTCCTATGATGCACCCGTGAGAAGAACCAAGGAGTACATCGAAGAGCTGGACGATGACGAGAGCATCTGTGTATTTGTGGGTGCTATGGCAAGGGGCAAGGACAATTTTGCAGATGAGTATGTTGATGAGAAGATCGGGGTTTCTGAGTATCCCCTTTCTGCCTCTGTTGCCTGCAGCAAATTCTGTCATGGAGCAGAGGACGCGTGGGATATTCTGTGAGACATTTTGGTGGTAGCTAGCTATATATTGTAGTCATCCAGCCAACTAATAACAGTGCGATTATAGACGGGGAAGACTGATTGATCTCTGGTCGTGGGGAAACTAAAACTAAAAACAGACTCACTCGGCGCGTACAACAAGAGTCGTGTTGTAGAGGAAGCTCTGACCGGCGCGATGATCCGAATTAGGGACCATGACAATTGCTTGCTGGGAAAGAAGCGCTGGATTGTTTTAGGCACCTTTATAACACAAGATACGGTGGAGTCTCCGTAAGAAAACACCTCTGCTGAACTGACAAGGACTTGGCTACTGCATTTGCTACACTCCTTTCCCGGTAGAGCTTAGCTAGAAAAAGATCAGAGAGCATCAGACGTCATGCCAGTGTTTGAGGCGCCCGCTGTGTATGTCCAGAGCTCAGCCATCACGCTAGCGACCTATTTCATCCAGCATGCGTACTTGAGAGAGCTGCTGGACTTCCATTCCACAGACGCCAACTTCATTCCTCTGTCTTCTCCAACTAAAGCCTTCTACATCAGACGTGATAATGACAAGAGACAGACTCTTGTCAACGTATTCGATGACAAGGGAAAGAAAGTGTACGTCATCCAGCGTGAGTCTTCTCTGAACCCGGTGTGGGCTCTGTACACACATCCTGCCAGAAAGGAGGTTGCTACTATCAGAGCTGGATTCTTCCTGAAAGCAGTTGACTTCCACAACAAGGCGGGACTGCAGCACAGACAGATCAACAGCGAGTCCGGCATGCAGGGAAGACTGAGAACATTCTACCTGGACGATGGCTACAAGTATGGATGGACCCGGGGTTCCAAGTACCTTGAGAAGTTTATTAATCCTGGCGGTCGCGACGAGGAAACTAGGGAGAGGGTTGCCAAAGTTAGATTGATGAGACAGTGGAAGTTTGACTATGAACTGATTGTCGATGGCACCAAGGTTGATCCAGAGGCTGCTCTTGCTACCGCGTTCATTGCCATGATGACTTTCTGGGGTGTAGGAGACATTACTGAAACTGTCGGTCCAACAAAGATTGCAGACACCGCTGTTTCTTCTCCTGCTGTGAAGGCTGTTGAGGAGCCTCAGAGGGCACAGGTTCCTCAAAACCTGGCTCCGAACATCACTGTGGTGATGGATTCCGACAACGACGCCGACCTGATCATCGAGAAGGCCTGAGTGACCATCTGTGGGCATCCAATCCTCAGGCTGGAGCCTTATTTAGTGGTATAAGTTATTATAAAAAATACGAGTGGGGGCACTCATAAAATTTGTGGGGTGTAGCCGAAGTGATATCGAATCATAAAAGGGGGGGTGTGGGTTTATCCCGGGTCGTGAGTTACCCAAATATACCCCGGAGTTTAATCTTGTTTTACAGACTTGGGGTAATCCAGTGTGACCCTAGCAATCACAATAATGTGGGGAGACTGGGGGTGCGTGATCAGACAACCATGGATGCTGCAAAGCTGGCTGTGACCGATAAGCATAAACGTGGTTGTGCTGGGCAAGTATAAATAGGGGGATTGATGCTGTTGCTGCTGCTGCTGCTGCTGCTGAGGCTACTCGTAAACTTCCTGTAACGGCACTACTGACAAAACATTGCTAAATTGTGACTGATTAAACCGACATCCACTGACTACTACTACTATTGCTACTACTTCGGCTACTACTGGTCTGCTCCTCTCTTACTAATGTGCTCCACTGCGATATGCCCCCTCTGTCAGAAAAAATCCTGGACAGGATGTGGATCTCACGTTCCTAACATCATGAAAAACACAAACCAGGACCTTTGGTGTACGTGCAGACATCTTGATGAGGAAGGAGATATGCACTTTCCACCAAGAGCCGGGACAGGATCGGCTCGCAAATCCATCTCCTCAGAAAGCTCTGCGAACTACAGATAACCGGAACAATTTGCTAGCGATTGTGGGCGTTAGCGAGTTAGTTTGCTGGTTTGAATTTTCCGAAGTGCGATACGCTTGTTCTGAGTTATGCTTACTTCTATGTAGCGTACGTATTCTTAACGCAGCATGTTGACAAGACGGGTTGTAGTTGTAGACGTCGATCACAGTACCTCCGTCCCTACTCGACGCGACGATTAGCATGAACGCTGGATTTTTCCAGAATTATTTTTGGACACGACTTTCTCCTTAAAAAAAAAAATTGTCGAGAAAAAACAAGATTACTATATTAGAGCCCGTAGGCAAACACAAGCTTAAGACAAGACAGATAAAGAGATAGAACCCCAAGATATTGCGGGAACACAGATCGGATTACCGAAATCAGCACCGAGGGAGTAGCAACGTTTATCAGGCGTCTTTATTGTGACATATCAGTTCTCAAGCAGCAGAACACTTGCAGCTTTAGACAACATTCTCCCTGTAACAGATCTTATAGGAGATTAGCGGTTTTAGAGTTCTACTGAGACCAGACAAATAGAGAATCCATCATTACTTGAAAGCAAGTTAAAAATGGTGAAGGAAACAAAGCTATATGACCTGTTAGGAGTATCTCCGAACGCCACCGATGCACAGCTGAAAAAGGCGTACAGACTGGGTGCCCTCAAGTACCATCCAGACAAGAATCCTTCTCCTGAGGCCGCTGAGAAGTTCAAGGAGCTTTCTGGGGCTTATGAGGTGTTGAGTGATGAGCAGAAAAGAGAGGTGTACGATCAGTATGGAGAAGAGGGACTGGCCGGTGGAGCTGGTGGTATGGGAGGTATGAATGGGTCAGACATTTTCTCCCAGTTCTTTGGCGGTTTTGGTGGCTTTGGGGGCGGTCAGGGCCCTTCAGGACCCCAGAGAGGAAAGGACATCAAACATACGATTTCTTGTTCTCTTGAAGAGCTTTACAAAGGAAAGACTGCCAAGCTAGCTCTGAACAAGACTGTGTTGTGTGCTTCGTGTAACGGCAAGGGTGGTAAGGACGTGAAGAAGTGTAGCTCCTGTAACGGTATGGGTATGAAATTTGTGACCAGACAGATGGGTCCGATGATCCAGAGATACCAGACCACGTGTGATGTGTGTAACGGAGAGGGAGACATTGTTTCTGCCAAAGATAGATGTACCACCTGTAAAGGTAAGAAGGTGATGAACGAGAGAAAGATTTTGGAGGTGCACATTGATCCTGGTATGCGTGCTGGACAGAAGGTTGTGTTTTCCGGTGAGGGAGACCAGCACCCTGACATTATTCCTGGGGATGTGATTTTTATTGTCGAGGAAAAGAGACACGATGTGTTTACAAGAAAGGGCAACGATCTGTTCTACGAGGCAAAGATCGATTTGTTGAGTGCACTTGCTGGCGGCTCGTTTGCTATCAAGCATCTCAGCGGTGAGTACTTAAAGGTCGACATTATTCCTGGAGAGGTGATTTCCTCTGGTGAGGTGAAGGTTCTGGACGGCAAGGGAATGCCTGTACCTCGACACGGAGGATTTGGAAACCTGTTTGTGAAGTTTGAGGTTGAGTTTCCAAAGAGCGGGTTTGCTTCTGCGGAGCAGCTGGAGCAGCTTGCTACCATTCTGCCTCCTAGACCGAAGCTCAATATACCGAAGAATGCAGAGGTGGACGACTCGTGTGTGCTGTCGGACATTGATCCGATGCAGCACAGACAGACTGGTGCGCGAGGCTACGAGGACGAGGACGAGGACGAGGAGGGTGGTCAGCCGGGAGTCCAGTGTGCCCAGCAGTAGCTGGTTGTTTCTGCTGCTATATACCGATTTTTGTCTAATTTATTCTCGTTGATCAGAGAGAGAGGGTGAGGGTGAGGGGGGGGGGGCGGACACTCGGGTGTCCTGGTCGTAGTAACAGAAGCTGCTCGACTCGCTGGGGGCACTGAGAGAACATCCGTACACCACACACACATCTCCCTTTATTTCCCAAAACGACTAAATGTAAACCCTGTTGCATTGTATATAAGTGGAAGAAGAAAAAAAAAATTAAAGAAAAAGAAAAACCAGCCAGCCGCAGCGACACGCAGATCATGGCTGTGCACCTGCAAAAACCACAGCTCCTGCTGTGATGTCATATATACTAATTGGGGGTGTTGTGATTAGCATTCTGGGGGGGGAAAATGACATGTCGTTTGTGGATGTGTGCCAGCGTGCAACCTTGCGGGCATGTTGCGCGCTCCTCTGCACAGGCTGTATGCGACGTGTATGCTGATGACTGCTGTGTCTGTGCGGCCGCTGCCGGCCCCGTTCCGCCCCGCCCCAGCGATAGGCGTTGGCGCTACGCTGCATTCGCTCCGCCAACAGGTGGTAGATCTGTCATATGGGGAGAGAGAAAAAAAAACCCACACTATAAAAAGAACAAGATTTCCATATTTTTTCTCCCCTTCCCCCCCCCCCGACTTGACCAGCCTTCTCAACGTTCAGGAGCCTTTTCGAACGTCTGAAGCGCTGCTCAAAGCCACCGCCCCCGCCATGCCTGTACCCGCGCCGGAGTACGACTCGGTTCTCCTGCGAGAACATCTCTACCAGGACTTGCAGGCCGACAACCTTGTGCTTCCGCCCGAGGCCGCTCTGCCCGGCTTCAGACCTGTCCAGGAGATCGGGCTCGGTCTCTCGAGCTACCACCTGCTGTCCCCGGTGGACCCAGCGTCTGCCGCGCACAGGGGCGTGCTGGCGGGCGTCTGCACGCTGCTTGCCTTTGCCGTGCTCCTCGTCTTCGCAGCCACCCGTGCTTACAGAAGGAAATATACTGCGCCGTCAACAACACCCGCGCACCTCGAGTTTTTCATGTCTCTGGATGCTGCAGAGAAGGGCCCGGTGCTGTCGAGCCAGCCGCCGTCGCTGGTATCGTCGCCGTCGACGCCTCCGCCCACCGCTATCAGGTCTCCGCATGTGCCCTCGTACAACATCCCCGACTACTACGGTGCGGCTAAACCTGATATGGTGAGTCTCATGACAGGTCTCAAGATCCAGTGAGTCTTGCGCACCGCGCCCGACCTGCCACTCTTCCTCAACCAGCATACGCTCTAATATTCTATTGCATCTAGTACCAGGCCCATTTACCGTTGGAATCCCAAGCCACGGCTTCTTCCGCGGACACCATCATTCTGAGCGCACTCAACGAGCTGTTCCTCACTCCGACCTGGCCCCCCATCTCCCCCTCTATATAGTCCAACATCTCTTGCCGTTGTTCGTCGCTATTTTTCCCCGTGTGATTGTAGTCCACCACGTCGTTGTGCCACATGGCCAGCGTCGTGAACCCCATTCTGCCGCACTCCGCTGCTGCCCCGGCCAAAAGACGCTTAGCATTCTCGGCTGTCTCGCAGTACAACAGCAGCAGTGTTGCCGTCTCCTTCGCGAAGTCAAGCGTCCACGTAGCACACCCCGATGTCCCGGGAAGAGTGATTCCAAGCACAAGATCGCCGCTCAGCGGCCACAACTCCTTCACACAGTTGTATGTGTGCCGATTCCTGTTGAAAAACCACTCCATAATCAGCACGCTCGGCTTCACACTCACCCTAATCCGCTCTTCCCCGTCTCTCCTATCAGCCATTCCCTGCTTTATCCTCTCGCTCACGATGTCGATGTAATGCTCCAGGTCCCGGGCCTCCGCAACAGCCGCGTATGTCTGTCCGCATGTTGCTGAAACACCGCCACCGCTCGCTAATGGAGCCAGGGCAACGGGACAGTGGTGGGACGCGAACCCAAACCGCTGGTAGAACTCTCCGACATCGCTGTACAGAGAACAAAAGTCGTACTCCCCGTCGCACACAGCCCGCATCCTCTCCACCACCTGCCTCATCATCGTGCTCGCATACCCCTGTCCCCTGTGCTCTGCCGGCGTGTACACAGACCCGACCACAGCGTTCCTGTTCTCGCCCACTTTCCCGTCCCTCTTCGGGTCTGTGTAGTACCCGTCCCTGACCAGTGTCTCGCAGGCACTGACAATGTTGGGACCGTCCAGCCGCGTGTCCCGTAGAACCCAGTAGTAGCTCCCGTTCACAGCGCCCCGCGAGCCCCGCCATAGATCGCACAGCGCGTGTCGATAGCTGATTCGTTCTCGCTCGAGATAGTCATCCAGACTCAGAGGGGCTCCCCAGGTCACGTGGTTGTTTGTCTGGCACCACGCGACCTCTTCCGCGTCTACAGTCCGCTCCAGAACCAACCACGGGGTCGCCATGCTGCCAATTGCTGAGCACCGCTGTTGTCTGTGAAGTAATCATCCGTGCTCCCGATCGGTACCTTTTTTTCTACATGCTCACTCAGAGGACCAGAAAAAAATAAGCCATCTTTCTGTCTTCCACAGGGAGCAAACTCGTCCGGGCCAGAGAACCGTCCCCGTCTCTGCCTCTGCTTCCGCGATGAAACCCTCGGTCGCCACGCTGGT
Organism: Ogataea wickerhamii; assembly: GCA_030559035.1. NCBI lineage: Eukaryota > Fungi > Ascomycota > Pichiomycetes > Pichiales > Pichiaceae > Ogataea > Ogataea wickerhamii. Next base: position 636,366 of record JAKTQX010000001.1, read on the forward strand.
GCGGCCAAGAAGACCGGCCCGCGATGTTCCTCCCCTGATGGCCCCTCTGCCGCTCTATCGAGCACTCCTGAGAGCGCACCGCCGACTCGGTCCCGAGCAGCGCACCCTGGGAGACCAGTATGTCCGCTCCGAGTTCCGGGCCCACGCCAGAATAGACAACCCTCTCCAGATCGTCGGATTCCTCACCGCCTGGCAGGATTATCTGCGAATGGTGCTCAACAATAAGGAGGAGGACTGGAGAAAGTACACGATGAGCTCTCAGCAGCTCAGCAAAATGAGCGACGAACAGATAGGGCAGCTGTACGAGCTGATGAAGGAGACCAAAAGCTTCCACGATGAGGCCGAAGAAGAAAACTCTCAAGAATAGAATGATCCTAATGTAATGTACATACAAACTACACAATATATATTTTTGTATCAGCTGAAGCAGAAGTTCCATCCGCAGTCCTCCAACACATCATACCAGTCAACAAAGTACAACTTCTGGTTCACCTTGTCGTCGAACACTTTCCAGCACTGCTCGACCAGATACCAGCACAAACGGACGTTTCTAACTTCATATTTCTCTATTAGACGTGCATATCGCCGGCACATATCTTCTCGTTGCACCTTAGTGTAGCTCAATATTCCGATCAGCATCAGCGGCAGGCACAAGGTTGACTGCAGCTTGGTTCCAATCAGAATGTCGAATAACTGGTCAGCCACATGCTTGATTTCCTGCAGCTCCTTGTTTCTGAAATCAGTGAAACGAACGCAGATCCGAATGTAGATTTGAAAGATCCGCTGTAGTAACTCAAACATGGTCAGATGCAGCTCCAGTTGCCACTTGTCGTCCTGGAGTTCCTGGAGCTGCTTTGGCGATGGCCTTGAGTCTAGAATCTTCGCTTCCAACTCTGCAAAGGCCTCTTCAGACTTTCTTTGGTACTCTGCTTCAAGTCTCGCAATCTCAAATTGCAAAACTTCTCTGCGCCTCTGCTGACCCTTAGCAACTGAGTCAGAATCTTTATCTAATGACTCAATCTTTGGAGTCTCATTTACCGTGTGGCTCAAAGTCGATTCGAGGCAGCGGATCCTGGTGGAAGTGTCTTTCAACTCTTTTATCTTACTGATGATCTCGGCGAAAATCAGGAAAAGCTTAGGCGATGAACCTTGGAAGGGATCAAGCCCATAATGATCCATCTCTAAAAGCTTCTGGTTTCCGAAAACTTCCTTATACTCTTCGATGTCCAAATGGGTTCCGGACGAAAGCGTTCTAGAGCTCATGATGTCATGAAAGAAAAAATTCGAGATAATAGTCTTTCCCTCTGGCGTATGCTTGCTGTCTTGGAAGAACTTGACCAGTCCTCCATAGTTTGTTAGTGAGTCCTTGAACTGTAAAAATATCTGATACCAATATTTCAAATCCCCCGTTGAGATACCTGCTCCCATAAGCACAATGTAAGCAGCAAAGAGTATTGTGTAGTCCCTCGTGGAACTCAATTTCTTGCTCGTAATCTTTTCGTTAAGAGTTTTCATGCTTTTATGATAGTACTTGATAGCCACTTCATTTTGTGGACCGAGTAGAAACATCCCTCCCCATGCAGCAAGACCATTGAGAACTGATTCATCCTCACTGGCATAGAGAAGTAAATCATCAATATAGAAGTTGGGTTGGTTTTTGGTACAAACGGTTATCATTTCAGCAACGTACGACTTGTAGTGGTTCAAAAATAACATCCCTGTATTATCCAGATTTCTGCCAATAAACGTAGAGGGAACAAAGATTCCAGGAGATGCTTTGCTGGTGAACAGTTTGTGAAAAGTAGGCTTGAGGTAGAGTAGCAAGTCCTCCGATTGTAGTACGTTAAACAACTCATCGTCACTTAAATTCTGATTCTCGACTAGTTGAGACTCGTCCATTGGTATGAAGCTACCATCCTCTTCATACGGAGTGTGAGAGTCGCTACCCCCATTTGTGGCCTCAATATATTTGGTGGAAAATGGCTCCAATTGCAATTCGGGAGTTGTCTTCCAACCCAACTGATAGTGAAATGCAATAGTGTTGTTGATGACAGAATCCAGTTCATTGTCTACTGGGTCGAATTCAGCAGAGTTTATATGCTGCATTAGGTTAAAGGAGACATTACTGAATTCATTCTCTTGCCAAGTGTCTTCACTGCGGCTTAGATGATCCTCCACAGCAAAAGTGGATTCCTTCACAACAGCTTTTCCTTCTCCTCTAGCAGGAACCGTGACGGTCTCTTTGGTGAACTCAACTGAGCCTGTTTCTCTGGTGCTGAGAGTTGTATTCACAAACACTGTTGCAGTATCGGTGGTGGAAGAATTTCCAATTCTATTCTTTTGGTTTCTGCCTTTGAGTCCTTTCTTAGTTCTCATTTTCAAAATCTTTCTGTTCTTCTCTAGTTCAATGAGTTTCTGTGATTCGAGAAGACTGCCGATATCAAATGCGTTCTTGATATTTCTTCTGACACACGGAACGTCTCTCTTCTTGCACAATCCGCAAACAGGAAACGCTTCATCGCACTTCTTCTTCTTATCTCTACATCGGACACATCCAGTCTTGGACCTTGAAGAGATTCCGACAAATGACTTGCTTTGTATCAATGGGCGTGTCGCGATGGTTTTCGGCTCGTAGTCTTGATGTAGTGAATTGGCCTTGTCGATCACTCCATGCAGTTCGAACTCGGCTTTGATCGACTGCCGCGATGTCCATGTCGGAGATCCCATCTCCTCATATCTACTGGGCGGAAGCGCAGAGACCACCTTCGGTCCTTGCTGAGATTCGGATGTGGCGCTATTAAAAACGGAGAACATCAGCTTCCGTAAGAGAACCTGCGATTACTAGTAGACCGCTATCAATAATCGATGTAGGTGCTTATGATAGTGTTACCAGTCGTTGTATAAGCCGTGGAATCTTCGCAGCCTATCAGATCCTAGCAGGGCTTTTCAAATTGGAACATGGAATTTCATGCAGGCACAAGGGTCTTCTATGTTGTTCTGAGCCTACTGAATTCTTTACGAAGGTATGGCAACTTGGTTTCGCATTCCGAGAGTATCATTATTACAACTTATCAGAGTCAGTAGCGGATCTTACCTGATCCAGTAACTTTTCCGCGCGGGCCAAGCGGCTTTTTAGGAGCGACTTCAGATAACCCTCCAGGGCACATAACCGCTTCTGTCTTCGTCTCCCGTACAGAACTGTATGGCAGAATGATATGCATCGATCGACTTAAAAGTAATATAGCGTCGATATTCCCTTAGCACCATCTATATCGACACTAAGATACAGCATTTCTTACAACATATAGTTGATTATGTGAGAACCAGCGGTCAGGCTCAGAAACTGAATGGATCATCATCGGATCCAAACCCGTCAAAAAAGGTGGAGAATGTCACAACTGTACCGTAAATAAGTAGTCCTCCTGTAATCGTAAGTATAGCTGCAGTGTGCGTCAGGATGTGGCAGTGGGTCAGAATCAGCGGAAAGACTACACCTGTGCTCAGCAAAAAGCTTGACAGAAATTTCCCAAAGTCTAGTACATCGCTCGACCCTCCAGTTCCAGAATCGCTCAAATAGTCTTCGAAGCCTGCTCCATAGTAGCTGGTTATTAAAATCGGCACATGTGCCACAGCAAAGATAATAGCGACCAGTATAGGAAACCAGTTCCCAAAGACTGCTCCTGCCAAAACAATAAGCAAAAATCCCAATGCTAGAACGCTCGAAAGTCCAATGATCCTTGTTAAAGGGCTCAACTTGATTGCCATTATTGTGTATCCCAGTCAATTCAGATATATAGCCTGAGTTTTCTATTTCACAAAGAGAAGTTGTACACTGCGCTTCTCTGCTGTGTCTGTGGCAAATAGCGTGGACTGCCAGCCTCTATAAGTCCCTTGTAGCAGTCTCTAAGAATCTATAGCCTCTTGTACAGCCTGTTTTTGTTAACTTTATTTCCACCTCTAGGTATTTAGTAGCACATTTCATCCACTCCTCACACCACACCAGTATTATATACAGTGTTAGGTTTTCGATACCCCCCTACCTCACCAAGGTGGCAAAAAAAATCCTTCTTCATGATGAATGCGTTTTATAGCGATTGAAGGCAAATATACAAGGTCCAGTGACGATCTTCTGCTAGCTGGAACTGACTTAGCGCTATCTAGAACGCGTGGTTGTCGAGATGGTATGTTACCCTTCAAGTCAAAGCTTACAACAGCGCCCCCAATTGGAAACCTCAGCCATTACTAACACCAGTGATTCCTCCTCTTCATAGTTCAGAAATAACTACGATAACGATGCAACAACATTCTCGCCGACTGGGCGTATTTTCCAGATAGAGTACGCACTCGAAGCCATAAAACAGGGGTCTGCTGCTGTAGGTATTGTTTCTAAGACTCACGGAGTGCTAGTGGCTCTGAAGAGGAATGCGGAAGAACTTGGTTCTTATCAAAAGAAAATCATCAAAATTGACGATCATATGGGCGTTGCGCTTGCTGGTCTGGCTCCGGATGCGAGAGTTTTGTCCACATTTTTGCGTCAGCAGGCGCTATCATCAAAAATGGTGTTTAATAGACCCCTAAACGTGGCCAAGGCAGTGCATTCTATTGCGGATAAGGCCCAGGATAACACGCAGTCTGCTGGAGGGCGGCCGTATGGTGTTGGATTGCTGGTAGTGGGGGTCGATGAAACGGGAACGCATCTTTATGAGTTCCAGCCCTCAGGGTCTGTGCTGGAATATGTAGGGGCGGCCATAGGAGCTAGATCTCAGGCTGCTAGAACATTTCTGGAGAGAAAATACGAGGATTTTGCTGGCGCTTCTAAAGAGGCATTGATCGAGTACGCATTGACGGCACTCAGAGATACTTTGGCCCAAGATAAAGAGCTGAATGTTAACAATACTACAGTTGCTGTCGTTGGGCTTGATGATCAAAAGTTTGCCATATACGACGATGAGGATGTGCAGCAATGGCTGAACCTTTTGGATTCACTTTCAAACTCCAGAAACAGAGACACAGACGATCACCCAGCAGGAGAAGGTGATGACGATGAGAGCAAACAGCCCGCAGAGGAGAGTGCGGACGTTGGGGTTCAGGAAACAGGAGGTGACCAGCAGCAAAGCCCGGAGACAGTTTCAGACGACCGAATGGATACCGACTAATTCCGTTTTACGTGAACGTGGCTAAAAAGGAGTATAGACTGACTAATAAGTTAAGAAGATCTGTATAAGAGTAGTTATCCGACTCTAGCTGCCAGACACAGGAATCTCGATCTGGATACCGGGATTGTAGACCACCTCCTGGCAGTCTTCATCAGGAACACCGTTTTCGTGAACTAGAACTGCAAAGTCAAGGTATTTATCACTACCCAGAGCTACCATTGGAGCATGCCATGTAGCTACCTCGTAAGTCACAGCCTGATTTCCCTTACAAACGAAAGCCTCCAGCTTGCGAATATCAGGTAGTCCTTTGTTTACCGAATCAGTGGGCGCACAAATGACAAGGTAACCGGTCTCTCTGAAATCTCTACCCATTGGGATGAAAGACTGTGTACTGTACGGGTGTCTTTCTAAGACTTTAGCACGATATACAGTTTTACCTGCCGATGAAGATAGTAAATGAGTAGGTGGAGAACACCTGAAGATATTCCAGTTCGCTGTTGCTGCGACACCGCTTGCAGCAGAGGCATAATTATTAGTGACTGGGGACACCTTGTGGAGCTTGACTGCTGTTCCCTGGTTAGCTGAAGACTGTGGGGTCTGAGCCAACTGATGGTCCGCGGAGAAGACCGAGCCAAATTTGGCAAAAGAGTCAGGGGTTAGCGGGACAGCCTTCACTATCTGGTCTGCACTAGAAAGTGATTCTGCAATCACAACCATGCTGCGATTCGAAGGGCAGGTGAGGCGGATGAAAGAAGGCGGCTTGGAAAACACTCGTCTTCTAGCCTGTTGAATGCAAGTATGCAGCTCAAAAATTCGACCACCCAGATTTGCGGGGTCTTCATCTCAATCGACGCGTCGTTTCTATGGAGTTTTTCTGAGCAGATTGACTGCCTGGGAAAAACCGGATAGCGAGCTCTGCATGATATCGTGATGACGTACGAAAAAAAGTTCCGTGACCCCCCTGCATAAAGTCACGGAATATTTAGTATATCTGGGGTATAAAAGAAGCACCAGAAAGCCTGTTTGCTGCTCGAATTTTTCAAATGAAGCACCTTGTTTTAATAGCAACAAAATCGAAAACAACATAAGGTACTGCGAGTCGTCGCTATAGTCAGAACTAACAAATGGGTAAAAAACAACAGCAAGCATCACATTCAGCGCCAGTGCACCTAGAGCACCTATCGGCACCACCAAAGGTGAGGAACTCAAAGCATGAGGAGTTTGATTCTTTGGGTTCTTTCGAGGACTACATAAAGGATGAGTCATGGGATAATGAGTTTGATAATTTGAATATCCATCTTAGTTATCTGCCCCCATTTATCATGTCTGAAATCCATGGAAGTGAGGAAAATATCAAACCGCAAATGAACTCATTGAACAAGAAGTTCAGAAGACAGTTACAGCATCATTTGTCAAAGCATCTACTTCCTGAGATCAGCAAAATGTCTGGTGTAGATTACAAGTTCACAAAGGTCGCCGAAGAACAAGTATTCAACGACTATGGATCGTCTTCAGTGTATAGATGGCACTTTTGTGATAGCAGCAATCACGGTTTTGATGAAGATGAATACCAGCTCAGAAACCACTGGAAGGCCGAGATTGAGGTTGAAAGTAACTCTACAGATCCATTTGTGAGCGTGGATATGAAATGTGTCCCTGTGTGATCCAAATAACAGTTTTCTAATGAGATAATGAATATGATCTAACATTTTTATTGTATATAGTAATAGTGTTCTATTCGCTGTATGTCACAAATACTTTTTCGTAGCATTGTATCATATCGTCACAGACGAATGTCATTAGTCCAAAGTACTTCCTCAAGTTTTCGGGTTTACTACCTTCTATGAATGTGCCCCCAAGAACAGTAGCAAGGTTGGAGGAGCTCATTTTATTGAACTCTTTGTACTCCGCAATCAGCTTCAGGTGCCTGATCAGTCTCTCCAATAAGTTGTAGTTGTACACAGGAAGCTTCTTCAATAACGAGTGGTATGTTGCAAATCTGGTATCAGACTTTGAGTTCCCTCCGATATCGTCAAACTCACAGATAAGGCTATCGGGGATCAACGGATCGGGCAATTCCCTTAGATACATTTTGACGCAGCCTGCTAAGTTGTGGATGTCAAAAACAAGTTGGTTTTCCATATTGAAATCACCCACAGTATTGATTTCCTCTTTTATCTGAGATAGTATATTCAGCGACGCACTCTTTCTGTAAAGCCCAACCTCTTCCAGACCCCTATATTCAATCTCACTCATGAGCTTCTCTATCACATTCGGGATGCCTCTGTTCTCTCTATTACAGACGTAGTCGAGTGGAGCACCAAAGACCATCATTCCGCTTTGATCTCTGCTCAGGGCCTTCGAGAAAAACCAGTGCTTCCTGGCATAGTTCAGCCGGTAGATCCAGTCATCCTTTTCTGTCTCATTGATGGACTGGAAATAATATTCAACGTTGCTGTTCAAGGCGGAAGTAGCCTTGAAAGAGCACGGTGTCTGATAAATTGGGAAAATGGTGAAGTCCCGTAGGTTGACAGATACAACAGGTTTCGAACGTGTTGTATCCATAAACCCACCTTCAGCTTCTAACTCGCTGGCACTCACTATGGTCTCTGCAGGAGGCTGGTTGAAAGAGCTCATCGAGATGGAAAATGGTCTTTTATTAAGCAACCCTCCCAACTTGAATCTCGAATTAGAGCTGGAAACGGGGGTTGATGGAGTTCCGACTGGTTTCGACGGTAATCCTTTTTCAGCTTTGGTGTCTGTTCTTCTTCTTGAGCTACTTGATGTGGTTTCGCTATTAGATGACGAATCCAACGGTCCTTGAATATGGATGGGCTGGCTCCTCTTCATGACTCTTTCGGCCTCTTGTTTCGTCAAAAGTGATTTTCTAGCATGCTCTAGCTTCAAAAGCCTTAGCTGATCGTTCAGGTGCTTTTTAAAAATGCGAACTTTCCCTGAAGAATCCCTCAATTCCTTGGAAGAAGTCTCATACATTGTCTTGAGATCAACAGGTGTGATATTGAGGTCGAACAAAAAGGCAAAATCCGTCTCCCTGGGAGAAGTTGAAGTCCGATGTGGTACTGTTTCCAGAATATTATCAATGCAGTTGTAAGCAAAGCGTCGTTTATCGAAATTGATCAGTTTTGAGTTCTCAATTGACATGTTAGGTATAAAACAAGCAATTTCAAGTAGTCGTTCGATAGTCCATCCCGGACAAGGCGCCAGATGATTTAGGGAGGATAATTTTGATTTAAGTTTAGCTTCGTCCGGTAATAATTGTGTCAGGCTTTCGACATTCTCAAAATCAGTGAATGCTAGTGAATCAGCTGTTTTCAGCCACAAAATTGAGAAAAATCGAGATTCTGGAGACAGAATAGCATCAATCATACATGTCTCAATCAAAGAAGGCACTCGAAGTGGGGGCTCGTATTTGGATGATTGCTCATCTAGCGTGAAAGTGTTGAACAGGCCGATAGTTTTCATTTTGATCCGACATGCCTGTAGTAGATATAATAAGGAAGACATCCTCTCAATTCTAGCTTCTGATGAAAGGGTCAGATCAGTTATCTGGCAGATCAAATAACTTTTTAATCTGAAATAAAACTGAAGAAGTGCCTTTATAGAAGCTGGAAAGTCATGCACAAGGAAACGCCGAGAGTCGTTCTTAGACTTCAAAGTGGAAAGCCATGAATATACATTGGAGATGTTCATCAGGTCCTCGTGAGTCGAAAGGCTCTGCATATCATAGTTGGAGAGGCCAAGTGGTGAACAAGAGGCCTGCACTTCAAGAATCTCGAATATATCGATCCAGTCATTTGAGGTGGTATTTCTCCACATTGACTCTACTGTTTCGTCAAGAGTCCCGATGAATTTTTCAATACCCTCAATATCAGAACTGCGCGGCAACAGTTTGTCCGCAGGAATTATGGATAGCTGCGATGTGAAGTCCGGTGCATACGCCAGTTTCAATGGCCGATAGCATTTCTTCACGTAGATTTTTCTCATCGTTTTGTAGGATGCCATGATCTGACTGTGTAGAGATTTCACCTCTTCTAGGTATATGCTACCCAGCTTATTTGTGTTTCCCTCCAATTTCTGGATGACTTTGTGCCATTGTACGATCGCTTCATAATCAATCAGCCGTAACAAATTATCAAACTCAACCCTATTTTTCAGATCAACGAGAAAGTGGTGATAGAAGCTATTCACTAAAATCAGCAAACATTCGAGAATCCCCAGCTGAATCTGAGCAACATATTTCCAATTTGTATCAACGTTTTTGGTAGCTGAATCATCTTCCCATTTAGGAAGCACAAGAAGATCATTATATGGCAGGCAATCATTTAAGTAGCTCTCAATCGAAAGTGCGGCTGATCGGGACCCTCTGAATCTCTTCGTTAGTCCAGCTAAAAGTGTAGAAGTGGAGCAAAATCCCCTATATGTGGCAAAGAAAACCATCGTAAAAGCTCCGTTGTCCATTCTAAATTGTAAGGACGGTAAGGACTTAGATTGCCATCTCCCTACAAATTCCCTAATATCCTGGCTCTCAATTCGAGAGGCAAATAGTGAAGAGGTGAGAACAAGAAGATCCAACAGTCTTTCCAGTGTAGCCGACTTAGTCATGATATCCACACTCGAAGGTTTTGGACTAAACTTATCTTCTGGGAAGTTTTGATTGTTTGAAGGGCTTCCCTCAAGTGAAGGATCTTTCATGTAAGCTTGATAGGTAGCGACGTAATCTTCTAAATTGAAACTACTAGAGGAGTAGCTGCTGAACCTTTTGATATTAGCACTGTCGCCGAAAAGTAAGCTAGAAGGGCGGGATTTTATGCTGCTGCGCTTCTTTAACGTTGAATGATCATTAGCGCACAGCACATCATCGATTACCTCATTCGTCTTGAATACTATTGAGGTCCCAAAATGGAATTCTGAGCAGTCAATGTTGAATACATCCCTTATACTTTTCAGGAATTGATTTCGTCCAGTTCTTTTGGCAGAGTCTTTCTCCCCAACCTCTTTAGATTCTAACGTAGGTTTGATGGACAATGTATTGGTGATGGTTCTTTGAGCGAATTCGCCACCACCAATAGCACCAATCAACGAGTTTTGATCATAAATTCTGTAATAGTCCAGAACCTGCGGGAATACTATTGAAGCATACGAACCCAAAAATAGAGGGCTTCTCAGTGAGTTACTGTATTTGTCATATTCCCCTGTATGCGAAGGCTCGATAAGAGAAGAGTCATCCATCACCTCAAAAATGGTCAAAGGAGGGCAATTGACATGATAGTTAAGTGCTTCTCTCAGCTTTGATGCAATCGAAGAGTTGACAGCACCTGGAAGCATCGTTTGAGTGTTCAGCTGCTTTATTCCTTCATTATCATTTATTGTGGAGAGAAACTCGTCCCATTTGTCAAACGAAGCACGAACACGGCTCATGTGCTGCTCGCATTGCTTTATCAGATAAGCCAGCGGTTGGACTTTTTTTATGAAAAGATCACCAAAATAGGGGATGACGTTTTCTATAGGGTAAATTTTCCCGATACCCTGCGGTGCTAAGATATGATATGATGCTCTATGACTGGCGTTGCTGATTATTGATCTTCTGTCCAGTTCAAATACTACTGGAGCCCATTTTGTTGATACCTTCTCAATCTGCCTTGGGTCTATATAGCTCCAAGTTTTCGTTAAACGCATTATTGGCATTGAGCAAACCACCGTTGCAATTGCAAGCCACCCAATTGTATCTCCAATGGTTTCAAAAACAGAACCAAGTTTGATCCACTTATCCAGAATCTGTGCCCTGCATTCCGGGGTAGCGCTGAACCTTGAATCCTTGAAGAGGTGATAAGTCAGCAGTCTACCCAGGAAATGAATGTTTTTGATAGGACTGAAGATCAATGGATTTTTTCTCCAATATGTATGCTTATCATGAATGTTTCCATACAGTAAAGATGGATCCAGCTTAGCGTTCCATACGTTATTAAATTTAAGATCAATAGCGTTCACCTCCGCGGCTATTTCATGCAGCTCAGCTTGCATGAATTCTTCTCCCGTCATAATCGAAGAAATAGTAACATGATCGGTATCGGCAAAATCAATCAACTCAATCAAATGTTGTTTCCTCTTATGAATGCTGAGTTTGAGACTATCGCACTCTTGATAACTATCAATAAGCAGCAAAAGATTCCAAACAGACCTCAAGATTTCATCATCAAGTAACATGCCTTCAAATTTATCTCTCATGGTCTCAATGATCATTGTCAGCCTCTTTATAAGGAGAGCCATATCGTCAGTAATCGTTTCCTCTCTCTCCTCTAGCATACCCTCTCTGTTTGGCTCGTGGCCAAAAATATTGTTAGGCACATTGTCGTTCGATATATGTGAATGAGATGCTTTAATTGAGCACATCAAGTTGGAGTATATTTCGAAATATGATAAGCATAACGGAACATCTCCAAACAGTGGGAATAATAAGAAAAGGTTCTTGCTTTCAAAAGTGTTAGGATTGAAAAGTATTGCGTGACATATACTCTCTAATGAACCATTCAGGATTGAACCGGTATGTTGATCAAATACCAGATCAGGGTGAGGATAGTGAGATGATTGATAGGATAGCCTTAGCGAAACATTGGATCCAGTAGTGTTGATACTCAGCTGAGAACCTAGCCTTTCAACGTTCAAAGCTAGAGCACGCTGTGAAGTCGCTGACTTCGTTTCCATTTCAGCGTTTGTCGCTATCGTGGTTGAGCTTTCATTTTCTGTCTGCATAGGATGAATGGATGATTTTATCAGATGGGTCTGGGGGTCAAGCTTGTCAACTGCATGATTTTCCTCTCTATTTTCAGCTTCAACTTCGGAGTCTCTGACGTCATCGAGACTCCCGGGCGTGAAGTTCTTTATGTGAGCAAACTCCTGAGAAGGCTTATAAATATTGAGTGTGGATCCTTTCAACTCTACCCCACATAATCTCGATTCATCTTCGGATCCATCCTCAAGACGGTTGAGCCATCCAGCTTTAATTATCTCAGCATCCCATTTGGGATCAACGAGCAATTGAGTACGCAATCCCAACTTGGATGACTGGCTTTTTAAGGACTGCGGAAGCGAGGCGTTGGATCTTTTGCTGGATAAGGTCTTCAGGATACCTCCCTTCCTTATACTTTCAGCTGAGTCTGATTTTCGGCTACTCAACCTTGAGTTGAGGGTGGGTTGCTCACTTATGAGGCCCTCAGAGTCCTCTATCTTGAACTCTGAAACTCGATCTGCAAGTAAGCCATCGTTACCGCCAGATATAGTATCAGAAGAGAGAGTGTTGAGTTCTTCAAGCTCATCAACACCAGTCAAATTTGTCCTCCCATGTGTGTATGAGCGCTTCGGATGCGAGTAGCTATCTCTGGGTACTTTTTCATGAGATCCAGGTAAAGCACCTCCTGATGGATGATCATGAATCAGGCTTCGACGCTTTTCTTTTCTTGTGAGCAGCTTTTTCATGATCGCCGTTAGTCCTGCGTGATAGTGCCAGTTTCAAGTTCTCTCCCTCTTGATTGACCTTCTGAAGCAGGAATATTTTGCAAAGTAATTAGATCCCTGGATCTTCTCCAGTATTTCTACCTCTCCCCCTGTAGATGTACGACTTTTCAAGGTTTTGATTTCGTCAAAATCAACCCTAAAAAAGTTTGGCTTCTGTCACAAAGTAAGTGATCAGTCGTGATATTGGGGATTGGTATCCTTTCTTTGAAGGCTATGCTCAAAACAACTCCTCTCACACTAACAATTCATACTAACACTTGTGATTCCAAGTTCTGCCACCTCAAAAAATGCATCTTATTGTTTTACGCGAAATGTTTATGAAAAGTAATCAGTACAATGACGTAATCAGGTCAAAAAGAAAAATCAAAGCATACTGAAATCTGAAGAACAAGGATTCTATAGAACTGTTATTCAGCCTGAACTAGGGAAAAGGCATGGGCATGGAAACAAAGATATCGCCCTGCTATCATGCCAATAAATAATTACATAAATAAATACCTGAATATGCGAATGCGTAGCAGTCAAAGAGACTGTTTGGCTAGCTCGATAACGGCTTCCTGGGATTTAGCTCCTCCGATGAACCCGGCTGCGTGGATGAATACACAACCAGGAACTCCAGTTAGAGCACTCAGAGCTTCATCCCTGATACCCCTCCATTGCTCTGGAAGCTTCTTTCTGGATTCGAAAGCGGATGCGCTAACAGGAACAGCTGCTATTCTCCAACTACCCGAAGAGTCTGGAAAAAGTGCAAACAAAATCTCTCCTCTAGCATTATTTTCTTTCTCCACTTCGTAGAGATGTTCCTTCCAAGGAACAAATCTGTCAAACACAACGATTTTTCCACTCTTGTCTACTTCAAAACGTTCTTCAAATGCTTTCTCCACGTACTGTTTGGCAGGAAGAAACGCTTTTCCCATATACATGAGATAATTCATGAAGGCAAAACCCATGATTTCCGAAGCCTTCTCAAAGTTCTTGTCAAAGTCTGCATCTGTAGGATCACTGACCCATGAAGGATTGAGATTAGCCACAATACTTGCAATTTGGAAATTCTTGTCCCGGAAATTAGGTTTCAGTTGGTCTTGGTTATCATACTTATTGATACCATTATCGTTAGCGTCAATCGCCTCGATGAAGTCTTGATAAACTCTATCGTACAGAAATAGGATGCGTTTCTGGTCATTTATAGGGTCTAGTCCAACGTTCTCAGATATTATGGCCTTTCCAAAATGCTTGAACACCAGTCCAGCGGATGATAGTTTCGTCTTGTAACGATCGCCAAAAGTCGTATTGAACTCACGCTGATGATGGTCAAAATACTTTATCTTATCATATTGTCCACTCACGTCCACGACAATATCTGCAGCCTCCCAGTCTTCTGGTTTTCTAGATCTAATAACGGTGGCATTTTTGAATTGATTTAGAGTCTTAAGCATAAAAACAGCTAGCGACTCATCTGCATGGAATGAACCCGAATGGGTACAAATTTTCAACTGTTTGGACATTTCAATCTTCTGTCGCTTATTGTCGGAGCCCTGGGTCATGTGTGTTACTTCGAAACTCGCGCAGTGAGTCACTAAAATGTAACTCCTCTCCTACTTCTTGATTTCAAACGCAGCAACAGAAATATAAATTTTTTCATCTGCAAAATAAGCCATTCTCATCATTGACGCGTCGATAGTCTGATTGTTCTATCTTGACCTCACCCTGAGAATTGTGCTTCCGAACAACAACATAGCTTGCAGAAAACCTCTCTACAACAAAACAAAGCACTACAGCAAGTAGCGCTTGCTTCTAAAAGCCCTAGATTCTGACAAGTACTAAGCTGTTACTGTGAGGCGTCCTGCAGCATTCATCCGAGCATACACCGTGGTGAACGGCATTATTCTCTCCTTCATAAGCACCCTGTGAAAAGTCTCCAGACCTATATAAATCGCCATTCAAAGACCTCCTCTCTCGAGTCACCGAGCAGAAACAACTTCTTCGCTTCTCAAAAGAATAATCAAAGAATCGTGAAGCTATGCCTCTCTGTGGAAGCGCTCCCAAACCAGGTAAGTTATCGTTGTTTCAGGTACGCATAATGACATTTACTAACGTGATAAATTGCTTCCGCAGTACAAAGGAAGATCGTCATTCTGGGAGACGGTGCCTGCGGGAAGACATCACTTCTGAACGTGTTTACTAGAGGATACTTTCCTCAAGTGTATGAGCCTACCGTCTTCGAAAACTACATCCACGACATATTCATTGATGGTCAGCAGTTACAGTTGTCCTTGTGGGACACCGCAGGACAAGAAGAGTTCGACAGGCTAAGATCTCTTTCTTATAGTGATACCCACTGCATAATTCTCTGTTTTTCTATAGATTCTCCAGACTCTTTGGAGAACGTCAGGAATAAATGGGTGGGTGAGATCCTGGAGCACTGTGAGGGTGTAAAGCTGATCTTAGTCGGACTGAAAGCAGATCTTCGTGGCACACTGTCGGATGACGGGCATCATGACTCCACCAATAGCAATATAGGCACCAGTAGCCAAATCAAAAGAGTGGTGAGCTACGACGAAGGTCTTGCTATTGCCAAGCAAATAGGAGCTCTGAGATATCTGGAATGTTCAGCCATGAAAAACCGGGGGGTCAATGAAGTGTTTACAGAAGCAGCCAGAATAGCACTGACGGCGAAACCGAAAGGAGCAAACTCGTCTACTCCAGCTGACGAGAAAAGCAGTGGTTGTGTTATCATGTAAGCCAAGCTGGTGAATGAGCTTTGGCATTACTCAATTCCAGTATGATATAGCGCGTTTATTTCTCTGTGTCTTAGTCAGATTCTATATATTTTCTTCCCATCTTTTGTTGTTATTCTTCGCACATGCTATGCTATATTGAATGATTACTTTACTAATTAAAGGTTCTCAGGCTAGTTCAGTCTCTGGAGCGGCCACCACTTCCTCTCGTGGGACTGCGAGAAGGACTCTGATTGTATATTGCGTGCTTGGATCTACCCCCATTGGATCTCGGAGTTCTTATCGGACTAGAGCTTCTAGAGGGGGATCCTGATCGACTTCCTGGGGTCTGGTACGCTGCGGAAATATTGTCGTACATCGAGTTTCTTTGTGGTTCAAGGCTCCCGCTAAAGTCGGGCAACTCACCCATCGAGATGAACTCGTCTAAAATGGCACTGCTGTTTGTTTTCCGGTGGAAATGAGTTTTATTATGAGGGATGGACCCTGCAGCCTGCATCGCTGACTTCTCCGGTTCTGCTAATGAGTAGTATGAAGTCGAGCCAGTAGTAGAGTCTAGGTGTCCTAGACCGCTACTGAGATCTGTATTGCTTATAATGTGACGATTCAGTTGCAAAACAGATGGTGGTGTCCGATAGCCCTGCACACAATGTGTTTTCTCGCTGTCTAAAGGCTCAGAAGTTCTAGTGAAGTCAAAAGGCAGAACTCTTTCTGTGTCATAGCGCAACGCACCGAGAGACTGAGCCGACGACCTAATCGACTGCAGCTCGTTACCAGAGAACTGTCTAGATCCAATCAACTCCGCGCGGCTCAGGTTAGCCCTTCTATTGGGTCTGAAGAAAGACTTTGCCGTCTCGTCGGCCTCACCAGTATCTGATCCGAATGAATCGTCGCTCAAATTTACCAGCTTGGCTTGGCTCTTGGCCTTGTATCGGTGATATGCGGATCCCAAGAGAAACGTGAGAACCAGTCCCGACAGAATGGGGAGAAATATTATGTAAAACGTTCCCTGTCTAACTCCCGTCTCCTGTAAAAAGGGGTTGTGTACCTCTCTCGAAGGAACATCTATAGACGGGGTACTAAATGACGATGAAAGGGAAGACAATGAAGACGAGGTAGCAGATATTAACAGCGACTGCGTCACCGAAACAGATTTTGTCTCGGTTTGCGAAGAAGTTTCATATGTCAATGACGATGATAATGAGGATAGGGTACTCGTCGTAAGCTCGGGCAGCGTGCTGTCTGAAGCCATCAATCCTGGCTACCAACTATTTTGAAGAATGGGTATCCGCGTCGTACAGTTTCAACAATATATCGGCAAGAACGAGCCTCGTTAATATCAAGATGTTCACCACGTCAGAGGTTATGAGCGTCAAGATTCAGCAATGAGTGAGTGCTCGACCATAGCAACTCTATCTATCATGTCTCTCGATATAGTGCCAGTTGCACCTACACCTCTTTAGTCTTATACTCTCGGCGTGACATTTATCCAGTCCTTTATTATTTACAATTGTTCGCTTTAGGAAATTCGAAATGACGGCAGTGAAATGCCAGTAAACGTTTTTTTCTCAGGCTGTGCAATCAGTTTCAATTGCGGAGAAGTAAGACTAAAAGACGTTATCAAAGATGATTCCTCCATCCTCGATGTCGTTGTAAAGAAAGTCGTTCAGTATATCTAGATTGATGTCATTGTTAGAAATGGAGGTTGCATCATTAGCCGAACTGACAGGGGGTGATGAAATACTTTGCACTTTCCGTATAGGAGGGGCCATGGAAATTTTCGTACTAGCTTCTCTTTCAGTCTGAGTATTGGCTTTTGGAATCGAGTCTAGCAGCATGTTGGAGTGCTCTGATGACAAAGGAGAGATATTGTCATCCATAGGTAACGATTCAAGAAATAACCCATCCACAAACTTCCTCAGATCCAGCTGTGATCCATCTTGGGCCTGCTCAACGTCTTGTTGGCTCTGAAAGACAGCAGACTCTCCATTTTGTTCAGCATCTCTACCTTCTTTCAGGTGACTCGCCATTGGTGAATCGATCAAGGAAGTGGTGCTACCAAATAGCATTTCCCTTTTGAAGTTGTTGAGGTTCGAAGAGTCATCGGTGTGGCTGTATAACGAAATCTCCTCATCATTTTCAAAGTACTCCTCCTCGTCATCATCCTGGAACCTCTTGACCATATTGATGTTCTTCAAAACTACAAATATCGGCTCAAACATTTCCAACAATATCTCAGCATATCTTTCCCCGGCACTGTCAAATTGACCATATGTAGATAATATTTTGATTGTTGTAATCATCATATCGAAAGCGCTTTTGTTCAATTCGTAGTTTTCTTTGAACAATCTATCGTTTGACCGTATTGAGAATGCAAACAGATAAAGCCCAATTATTAACCCTGAGTGAAAAATGCAGTTGATCAAAATGTATGGCTTTAAAGGATGGATCTTGTTGTTGAAAAAAAACTCAATAAGCTTTACCTGAAATAGAGACGACTTGATACAGGACTCAAAGTATGACTCTACAAGCTGATCATCTGCTTCTTCTTCCTCCTTGTTTTGATCAGCGGTTGTACCAGTTGATAATTCACGCTCATTCTTGTACTGTTTAATCTTTTTGACCATCAGATAATGATAAAATGGCCTACAAAGCAGTGTTATGCCATGAAGAAATGATAGATGCAACAGAAGCAGAGGATGATTCGCATTATAGTTTTTTCTGCTATCAATCTCCGTTGTCATGTGCACCTGTAAGTAAGGGGGAAGATTGATGGACCATTTTTTTAACTGTATGACTAACTTTCTTGCTGTAGTAGCATTGAAATTCGGAGACTGATAGACACAATTGTAAATTTTGGTCTGAAGCAAGCACAGGCTGCAAAGAGCTCTTTGGGAGACCTCAGTAATATCCTTCGTGGCGTCGACTTGATAAGATAACAGTCCCAAGTCATCCCAATCCGACTCATTGATAGAGAGTGGTCTTCCAAGATGAATAGATGAAAGTCGGTCACAAATATAAAGGGTTCTCCAAAGCTTCCTACGATGGATAATGTAGTTTCCATCAGCAAACGACTCATTCACATACTTTCTGTTGAGGCCCAGGGCCTGTGCGTACCTGATTGCAATGCCTAAATTGATCCAGGAGGTATTTCTTTTCCCTGATCCTTGATAGAAGAAAAATAAAAGAATGTAAGCCTGTACACACCACAAGTTACCATCATCTTCTATGGAATTCAAAATGTTAAGTCCACTTTCTAAGAAAATGCTTGGCTCTACTTTGTTGGTGAAGTAACTAGAAGGTAGTTCAGCAGACGGTGGAGAGACACTTGCATATATAGCCCCCAATGCAAGTACCAAGTGAAGTAGGCATAGCTTGTTTCCTGAAGCTCGAAATGGATCGTCGTATACTGTTTGAACAGTGATGTTCTGGAAAACGTCCAAGTCAAAAATGTAGCATAAATCGTTGACATTTTCTTTGAAAAGATTTATGAGATAATCTGCATATTGTCTTGGGGGCAGTTGAACTGGAGTCTGGGTCGACTTTGACCCGGGAGCATCCACAATATTGAAACGTTTGGGGTCCTTAACGAATTTGGTGTTTTTGGTGAATTCTATTTTATCGAACAGCTTACGGCATTGTGACAAGAGAGACAGAGAGGAGCTTTCCCCCAAATAACGTAGGTTTCCTGACTTATCCCAAAGAAGTCTTGAATTCTTCCCACTCTGTACAAACGAGATAGCTGCTTTCTTGTTGGCAGGCGATGTCCGTGAGGAAGGTTTCTCATCACGATGACTTGTGCTGGGGTGCTCTTTCGATACACCTTTGATTTTCTTGTGTTGATCTTCGGCAATATTTTGTCCTTCATTGAAAGATGGTAGATCGCTAGTTTTGCCATTTGAATCTTGGTCCTCAACGTCAATACTCGTGTGTTTGTCTCTATCCTCTTCTTGTCTTATTTCTTTATTTGTTATTTTTTCTACTACTCCTTCTTCATCTTCTTCGTCATCTTCTTTTTCATTATCATGTTTTTCTTCTTTTTCTTCTTCTTCATCTTCTCCTTCTTCTTCAATCTCTGCTTTCTCTCCTAAAGCAAAACTCAACAGTGGCTGTAAATTATCAGGAATGTAACCCGTTTTTTTTCCTTGACGTGCATCCGCTGGAGTTAAAGCTGAGTTGAGACTATTCATTTCAGAACTAACAACAGGTTCCGATAAAGTATAAGCTGCGCTGCAAGCGCGATCCGGAGAGGGCAAAATATTGGAGCGAATATCAGCCAGACAGTGCTTGACCTTAGTAGGTAAGGGCACATCACTGAAAGAACCAGACACCGACATAGAAATGGGGGATGTCTTACTGAACGCTTTTGAGCTGGAGGGTATCTCACTCTCACCCTGAAGTCGCACTGCAAGCTCCGAATCTTGCTTACGGCTTGGCTTTAGCGATCTCTTATCGATAAGTGTGTAGTGGCATTTCAGGTTCCTCCTTTCGCAGTACTGACATCGTTTATCAACCCCGAAGCCACGGGGGTTAATGCACTTTGTTTTGCGTCGTTTGCAACTGTCGCAAGCATGGGCCACCTTTTTGCGTAGTTCTGGTGGAACCGCCCGGTTTCGCTTTCGTTTGTGGGCGCTGAGATGATCAAGTGGAAGATTGGTCAATGCGTGCTTATCCACTGAGCGAGTGAGAGATGATAAAACAGACATTCTATAGAAACGGACGTCTGAAGCTCACTTCCTGAGTACTCAAGAGATGTGTTACGCTTTTCAATTGTATTGACACAATCTTTCAGTGTATAGATGTAAATGGAAAGACCACGTGTAGATGATATTATACGTAGAAAGGGTTTATATCCTGCCAATAGCAACGATAACATTTCAAAGAGACATCATAAATTTTTTCTTCTGGCTCAGACTCTGGGGAACAATAAAGAGTGCGTGAAGAAAAGGTGGGGTAATTTCAGAAGTAGAAATAGAAGCTATTGTTCAGGATAGGGCAAGTTATGTAGACACCACGCGTAACCGCGATAAAACCTGGAAAAGTTATCGGGGGCATGTGGGGAAAGTTGGCTTGAGCAGCCGGGCTAGCGTCGTGAAACGTGGGGCAGCCAGCCGTAACTGGAGGAAGAACAGGAAACTACACGACGATCTCTACCAAATATGCAGGGCTTATGGCGTTACATAGGGAGGGCACAGAAGTTTTTGTAGGGTCTTTCTGCCTATGCCATTGCCAACGCACTCCAAGACTATCGAAACGTTGTTGCATTCATCTCTGTATCGAAAGGAGCCGAAGAAGACACACGAGAATACCCCTTTGAACTGGGTACTGTTAATTGACTGCCATGTCCCCTTGTAGCTTTGTTACCTGAATCAGATAGCATTGTCTTACAAGCCTTCCCCCCCCCCCCCCCCCCCCTTACCCGTTTCTGTCTTCTTTATTTCACTCAGGGTCTCGGATTTATGTCGTTTTTCTTAGCTCTGCACAGCCTTACGGAAATATGCCACTGCATTTTCACCAATTTAGCCAGTTGTTGTGCATTTCATCTCTCTCCAGGTTGGAGATTCGTCCTTCCGGATATATATCCGAGAAACAAGGTGAAGATATGCGTCATAGCCTAGTTATTATCCCGTCTAAAGACCCTATAAATACTAAGGAAGTCTTCTCAGATTTCTCTGCCTCTTGGTTACCCCAAATTAGATTTCAGAAGATCGACATTCAGCAACCGGCCATAATCCAAGAATGCTGATTCTGCAAGCTATCCGGTCCTCTAGAAGGCCACATTTCATTCTAGAATCATCCATTCTTCATCTGCGCTTCCAATCAACATCCAAGGTTGTAGGATCTGTGCAAGAAGCACTCAAGGATGTGCCTACGTCGAGCTTTACACTCCTAAGTGGAGGTTTCGGACTTTGTGGGCTGCCTGAAGACCTTATATTTGGACTTCTCGAACGACCTGAGGTCAAAAACATTACTGCGGTATCCAACAATGCTGGAATTGATGACAGAGGGCTCACAGTCCTCCTGAACTCTGGTCAGATCACTAAAATGGTGTCGTCATTTCTCGGAAATAATAAAACTTTCAATAGATTGTATCTGGAAGGGAAGATTGATCTCGAGTTATGTCCTCAGGGAAATCTCGCTGAAAGAACAAGGGCCGCTGCTGCAGGAGTTCCAGCATTTTACACTCCAACGGGGGTAGGAACCTGGCTTGAGGAAGGGAAACTGCCCATCAGATACGGCGAAAATGGGAAAGTGCTGGAATATTCACAACCTAGAGAAAGTAGGGAGTTCAAGGGCAAAAAATACTTGCTGGAGGAGGCAATCCAAGGAGACGTGGCTTTCATCAAAGCATTCAAGGCAGATACTATGGGAAATTGTTGGTTCAGAGGATCTGCAAGAAACTTCAACAGTGTTTTTGGAAGAGCTGCAAAGCACACCATAGTGGAAGCAGAGCATATTGTTGAACCGGGACAGATAAAGCCGGAGGATGTACATTTACCGGGAGTGTATGTCTCCAAAGTGGTTCAGTCTACTGCACCGAAAGACATTGAAATATTGACCCTTGATGACGGCCAGGATAGCGGCCAAGTGGATGTCAGCAAATTATCGGACTCCGAGCTCAGACGGTTTAAGATTGTTCGCAGAGCGTCTCAGGAATTCCATGAAGGAATGACATGTAATCTGGGTATTGGAATGCCTACATTAGCAGCCAAATACTTGCCTGGCTCGTTTGATATCAATTTTCAAAGCGAAAACGGGTTGCTTAGATTTGGCAAGTATCCAAGAAAGGGGGAAGAAGACGCTGATTTGATTAACGCAGGCAAAGAGACAGTTACCCTTAATATAGGCTCTTCATTGTTTGGGTCTGAGGAGTCTTTTGCTATGATTCGATCCGGCAGAATAGAACTAACAATGCTGGGAGGTTTACAAGTATCATCTAAGGGAGATCTTGCGAATTGGGGACTTCCTGGAAGAATCAAGGGTATGGGAGGAGCAATGGATCTGGTCTCTAACCCTGATAAGACTAGAGTGGTTGTCCTGATGGAGCATAATGACAAAAAGGGCAACCCCAAAATCATGGATGACTGCACTTTTCCATTGACAGGAGCTAAGTGCGTGAGCAGAATCATCACAGAGATCGCCGTTTTTGATGTGGATCCCGAATCGGGGCTGACCCTAATTGAGATTGATAAGGATACTACTTTGGACCAAGTGAAGGAGAGAACTGCTAGCGAGTTTCAAGTTTCTCCGTTCTTAAAGCACATAGAGGTGTAGAGATTTTCCAAGGCTGTGTAGATTATGTCCAGAGCTGCAAAGGAATTCATACACCTTGAGTTATTTGACAAAAAATATTTCATAGCGAGATATATACTGGTATTAACTGAAAGTTTTATATAAAGCCCTGTTGAGCATAAGCATTTACTCACCTTGACTGATGAAATGTTACTGGTGAACCACTTATTTCGGGCACGGAAACCCTTATTTGTTATCTGCCATGGCAGGAGATACGCTTTTGCGGTCAATAATGTGAGATTTATACAGTCAAAAGCGGCAATCGAGAAAATTATCGAAGACAGATATAAAGAAAAGTTGGCTCAAAAGGCTAAGGAAGTCGGGGTTGAAAGTACCTCTGAGTTGAAGGAGAAGTTCAAAGACAAGATCGGTGATGTCAGAAGAGAGCTTGGAGCGGTGGATCCTTTGAGAGAGCTGGAAGAGTATGAGAAGAAGGCTTCTTTAGGGAAAAAAGTTCAGAAAAATACTCCCAGGGGTCCAATCGATAGTTCGGCTCCAAAACAAGCGTACAAGACGTTGGAATCATTTCTCAAAGTGGACAAGATGAGGGAGCTGGAAGCAAAGGAGATTGAGTTTTTGTGGAGGGCTCGCTTCCAGAATAAGGAGGACGCTCTCGTTGCTGTGGTTCCTTCAGAGACATACCACCGAATTGAGAAGAATGCAAAAAAGAACCCTACATTTGTGTTACCTCTGCCAAAGGTGGATGCAGACTGTGAGCCTATTAGCGATTCACATGACTCGACACCCATGGAGATTCACTATCTTCAGTGGGCTTTCGTGGGGCCGCATACGACACATCTTCTGATCACTTCTCTCGCTGAGTATAAACTCCACAAAGAGTATGCCAGACCTCACACGACTATCATGTTTCATCAAGAGCTGAAGGAGTCGAACGGGGTGGTGATGATGAATGGCCAGGTGGAAAGCGAGGCACCAATAACTCTTCAAGAGAGTCAATTACTGCTGCTCAATGTACAACGATTCTACGGTGGGATTTCCAACGGGTCATCGGATGTGAGCCGTCGCAGGGTTCAGCTCTTAGAAAGTTTCAACTCTGGAACTGGGGAGTTTGAGATGGAGGAGCTGATCCGTCTTGCCCAGAGCATGGAGCCATAGTGTATATAGGCCACTGGGAGCGGTACTGACTCTCTATAGATAAATAAACGAACGGTTGTCGAAATAAGTAACATAACAAAAATCTTCTACTAAAGCCCCATTTTGATTTAAGCTACAAAATGTGAATCCGGAAATATATACCAAGTCTTTTTCTTGAAAAATATTTGATTCACATTACAGCAACTAAATTCAAGAAAGGGAACCTTCAAAGATACTCATACACAATGACCAGTATCCGAGTGGCCTATCTAGGTCCTCCTGGGACGTACTCCCATCAGGTAAGTGTGCTCACAAGACAGCTGTCAGAGCGAACTGTGTTCTACAATGGCTGAGAATGATCAAAGCTAACGAGCCCTGAGGCGAAATTAGGCCGCAAGACAACAATTCGAGCCCTACAGTCTTAACAACGACGATTTGTCCATCCTTTATCTTCCACAACCATCAATAAATGCCTGTTTCAAGTCAATATCCAAGGACGAGTGCGACTACTCGATTATTCCATTTGAGAACTCGACCAACGGTCAGGTTGTTCTTAGTTACGATCTTTTCAGAGACTGGTTCATCGGCGAAGATCAGCTGAAGTCCCGCCTCAGAGATCTTGAAAGCAGCACTTGTTCGTCTTCGTCGTCTACAAAAGACCCCAACTTTTCTGTCATCGGGGAGCAGTTCGTGTCTATCCATCACAACTTCATAAGCTATGCGTCGGACCTGTCCAAAATTAGCAAGATATATTCTCATCCTCAAGTGTGGTCGCAGTGCAACAAGTTTCTGCACAAGTACGAGCTTGACAACAACATCCGAGTGCAAAAAATCGACACTTCATCCACATCGAAGGCGGTGGAGATTGTGGCGGGGCTCAAGAGTGAAGAAGAAAGACAATCAACTGCTGCGATGGCTTCCTTGACTGCGAGCGAGATTCATGGAGTTCCTGTCAAGATTCCACAGATCGAGGACTTGAGGGGAAACACCACGAGATTTTTAGTACTGGGGAAGAAGCCACTACCGGAAAACGGTCAGGTAGAGGGTCCACACAAACCTTCGGAGAAGAAGATGACGCTGCTGACTTTCATTATCAAAGATAATGACAACTTTGGAAGCTTGTGTGACATACTACAGGTGTTCAAAAAGTTCAACCTCAACTTGCAAACCATCACCACAAGACCCTCAGTAGTGAGTCCGTGGCGTTACGTCTTCTTTGTTGAAGTCTGGGAAGCCGAAGGACTACCGAACGCCCTGAAAGAGCTGGGCTTCTTCGTGCTGGACCTCACTGTTATCGGCTCATTCAACAGAAGCACAAGGTTCTTCCAGATGATCCAGCAGGGATTGAAGCAATGATGTCTCTACTTATCTGTTTGGCATTTTCAGTATGCCACTCTCCATTACCTCACGCCTAACCTAATATCTTCCGATTCAGCCACACGCAGAATTGGCTCTGTACACGAAAGCATCTTCCCAAGGTGCCTTTGATTATCTGTGAGCTGGAAGTCTGTATCGCTGCAACAATAACACTTTTTGTTGTTGTACGTTCGACAGGGGTAACGTGCCGCGCGTCATTGATAATTATTTTTCCCTTATCGACGCGTCAGGACCAAACTCCTGTAAGCGTTGATTGTTTCGACAATGGTCAAACAATAAGTAACTCCCGGAGGTGTCAGCACTGTGCTATTCTAGGTCCATGTTGGGAGTCAACGTGCTAGTAGTCCTTCAATAAGGAGTCTGCGGTCGTGATTACAAGTAATACGACATATCCCCCTGAAACCCCAGTTGCGATCTCCGGAAACAACAGAGGATTTTCTCTCTACCTACGCAATAGGATTCGCGTTTGCAAATCATCTGTTGCTTTACTGTTTGGACGCAGTCTACCCCCCCCCCATACTCACTTGTTGCACCGAGGGGGGCCTTCACGTATATGAGCCTAAAATCAAACTCAAAAAAATTGCATGTGCGGCTATTGTTTCACAAGGTAACGGGATTTCTGATGCAAATCTGGGGACATTCTCGTGTCGATCGTGTCTCATCTTGTAGGAGACCCGAACGCAGGCTTTCTCATCAGCAACATTGCCGACGATTCGAGAATGAGCATTCCTGAACCTCCTCCTTAATAAGAGAAGAGGCTTCCTTTAAGATTATGAGCAGCCGATATCCGTACTGACCCAAGTCTATCTTCTCTAACCTGATCCACTATCTGAGCCAGTTACTGGAAGGACAGTGTTCATCTTCGCTTCAACCCCTGAAAATCAAACGCGTAGACATCTGAGTCTGTCGTCAGCCTTCACTCTTTTTTGGATGCCTCATCATACATTACAATTATCCTGAAACAACATGCAATTACTACCTTCGCTTGCTCTTCTGAGCATTCTAGCACAACTAGCAACAGCTGCTCCTTTTCCATTCGGTCACCGTCATGTTAAAAGAGATCCTAATGCAGACATATTTTACGTCACCAAGACAATCGAAACTACTGTCGTTATCACCGCAGGAGCAACACAGGCTCTTGGGGACGCGGTGACAACTGTGTCTGCTCCTACCACTACTTCCGCTTCGTCTTCTGCAGTTACTTCCACCAATACCCCAGCCACCATCTACTACTCGCCAGACCCAACCACCTCAGATCAAAGTACAAGTTCCACCGCTGTTTCCAATTCTGTAGCTACTGCTGAGGCAGCAACTTCCAGTACTGATGATTCGACAAGTTCTGACTTCGAGTCTGCTATTCTGGCCGAGCACAATACTAAGAGAGCTCTTCATGGCGTTGCTGATCTATCTTGGGATTCCACTCTTGCCTCTTACGCCCAGAACTACGCTGACAATTATGACTGTTCCGGAGTTTTGACACACTCTGGGGGGCCTTATGGAGAGAACTTGGCTCTTGGCTATTCTACCACTGGTTCTGTTGACGGGTGGTACAGCGAGGGCTCGGATTATGACTATTCCAGCTGCTCTGTTCTCGATCATTTCACTCAGGTGATTTGGGAATCTACTACGGCAGTAGGTTGCGGATACAAATACTGCAATGATTACTGGGGTACTTACATTATATGCTCATATGATCCAGCAGGGAATGTGGTTGGAGAATGCTCATCTAATGTCGAGCCTCTAGCATGATCAGAGTTCTGTAATTGTTATGAAAGATCTGTTGTGACTGTTTTCTGTATTGAATCTGATTGTCCTGCTATTGTAACTGAAATATACGTCTTAAGTGAGGCAAATTTTTATTAAAGGATAACTGCTTTAAATATACTTCCTTTTTAAAGGTTGACAATCTGAGATTCTTAATCACACAGATAAATACTTGAGAAGCTATGCTGGAAGGGTCAACTAATTGATTAGTTCATGAATACTCGGGGATAGTGTCCCGAAGACCTATAGTGATTAGTGTAAGCACAAAAACAAAACCCACTACGGCCCGGTTGAAAGAGGGAATCAAGCATTACGGCTGAAATGGTTTTATGAGGTAGCATTTTTCCACAACAAAAAATTATGTCGTGCTTGTCTGGAGTACGTCTATCGACCCCACAGACTCAATTTGTATATGACAGCATTTCCAAAATAATTTGTTTCGCATGATAAGAGGGCGTATCAGCCATTATATATCATCGTTAGCGATAATGTTGTGATGAAGCTTCTGCAGAGAAAATCAGAAAGTACTATTCATAACTACTGTGAGGTGTGAGAGAGAAAAACTTGCTGGAGCTTGAGATCTGGACCACAGCTACCTTCAGTTTAAGGTCAACAAGACAGTCCGCAAATATTTTATAACGATCACCAGCTCAGAATGACAGAGTCCAACGTGCCATCGACGCGGGAGTCCAGGAAGAAGAAGAGAGCGACTCTCTTTCAGATTGTGAGATTGATTTTTCTAGTATCATTCTTTACCACAGGATGCTTATCAATAGTTCTATCTCAGGCGATTATCAGACTTTTTTATAGAAAAGATGCTGATAAAAGAAGATCAATGATTGAGTTCACCAAAAAATGCTTCGTTATCATGTTGACGTTTATTACTGGTATTACGACTCCGACCAGGATGATTTTGACTGTTGATGAAAAATCCATGCCATCCACTAGCGTTCTGAGCAAGGACGGAAACGCAGTCCTAAGACTAGATACCAACGCCATTGTGATTGCAAACCACCAAATATACTCTGACTGGCTGTTTCTTTGGTATATCTCTTACTTGAATAACTGTTCCGAAGATTTCTACATCATAATGAAAAAATCACTAGAGAAGATCCCTATTCTTGGATACGGAATGAAAAACTACAACTTTATTTTCTTGAGCAGGAAGTGGGACGTGGATAAAAGCTACATGATTGATCAGTTTAGAAAGATGAGTATGCTCAGAAAGTTCTGGTTACTGATATTTCCTGAAGGTACAAACTTGAGTCCAAATACCAAGCAGAGGTCCACAAAGTTCATCGTCGAAAACAATTATAACGTTTCATTTGACCATGTGATGCTACCTAGGGTGAAAGGCCTATATCTGGCCTGCAAAAGCTTGAAGGATAAGACGAACACCATTTATGACTTTACGATGGCATACAGCGATCATCTTCCCGAGGAGTTTGCCCAAGATATCTTTACGCTTGCAACCATATATCTTTTCGGTAAGGGCCCTAAGGAGGTTAAGATTCACCTGAGGGCGATAGAAATAGATCAAATAGAAGGGTGCAAGTTTGAGCAGAATAGTAGCGAGGAGGAAGAAGCTCAGGAGATTAAGATATTTGAAAAGTGGCTAATTGAACTATGGTCAGAGAAAGACAAGTTAATGGATAACTATTACAAGAAGGGTACGTTTGGCACAGCAAGCGAAGAGGTGCCAATTGACTTGCGACTCAGAAGCAACTTTGAAGTGTTTGACATCTATGCAATTCCCACTCTTACCCTTTTACTTACTGGGAGTCTCTTACGTCTAATTTTCTTTACGCTCGGTAACTTATTTTGAGAATTTGTTGTTAGAATCTTACTCCTCACGATTGAATTTCTGGTTAATTAATGTACGAGCTAGTAACTGTGATGATTTCTCACCTTCTTGCTCTGCGCTCATTTTGAAACTTGTTCTATTATGTACTGATAATTTCGGTACATCTCCATCAGTTCAGCCACATTGAGTTGCTCAAAGGTCTTATTGTCAAACTTGTTGAGTTTAGCGAGCTCCTCAACCAAGTCCCCATTCTCAATAGATCTTAATGGAAAACTTGCCATTGCCGAGTGTTCTTCTGTACGGGCTTGCTGATCCCCCATGGAGTTTCCTCTGCTTCTGTTTTTGACATTTTCAAAAGCATTCTCCAAAGAGTTGAAAAACCCATTTCCGCTTCTCGCATCTTTACTGACACTAGTATGACCTGCATTGCCCACGGAATTAGTTGACTGGTGCCCCACATTACCTCCAAATAGGCCTGAGCTTATAAGACTTGTAGTTCGACTTCGAGCAACAGGTTTTGGTTTTCCAAAATCTGAAAGGCTTGATTGGCCATATGCCAGCCCGCTCAGGCTACTGGATTGGTTATTTGCAAAACTATTGGAAGCCGTTGCCGTCCCTTCAAGATGGACATTTAGTGAGGAACTAGAAGATGATGCACTCACAGGCCTAAAGTTCTTCATGACACCACCCATGCTGTTGGTGAACTTTGTAATAAACTTATCCTGAGCGTTCGGGGAGGTGGAGCAAGCTCCATTATTGGAACCTGTGCGTACTAGAGTGGTCGATGCAGATATAGAAGCAATGGTGCCTTCGTCCTGGACAGGAGTGGGAGATAAAGGCCTAATTCCAAGGTGAAGAGAGGAGGTCGATCTTGAAGATAACGTTTGTCGGCGATTTGGCAATGTCGAGGAATCACTAGTTGAAATAGAAGAAGTGGGGGTTATCCTCTGGTCATCTGGTTTCAATGCACGAACAGTGCCTGCTTTTTCTATTTGTGTTCTTGTGGATTCAACGATGGAATCATTAGAATCATTTGGTTCCCCTACATGATTCAGCCAAGAGACTTTGCCAATTATACTGCGAATGCTGGCGTCCACAGTGCTGCTTATAGTTCTCAGCCCCTGATCCGCGTGATACAAAGGAGAAAAATCGGGCGAAGATAGCAAGGACAGCTTGGCAGATTCGAGCAATGACGTCGTGCTGACTGCTTGCTTGGTAGATTGATTCGACATTGCACTTTGAGCGAGTGCGTACTTTTTAACTTCCTCGTCAATGGATTCTATCACAATTGGATTTGAAAGTATTTCACTGGTTTGACTCAAATCATGAGGCCATCCCGGGAACGTGTCAGAGGAAGGGATCTCAATATCCAGATTTTCAGTGGTGACACTGGCCAAATATGATATGCACGCTTCAAGGTTCGTCAGGACGTAGAGCAAGCGACCCTTCTCCTCATCATTTCCTTCGTAGACATACATGTTTCTGAATCTCTTGATGAACTCCAGTTGTGAAATCAGGCTATGTGTCTGGAGATCTTCCAGTTTGATCACGGCATATATTAGGACTGGCAAATAAATATCGGTATTCAGATGCTTTACCTCATCTTTTGATATTTCCTTGATAAGCGATCCCAAAAGACTATGAATCTTGAACAAATGTTTCAATTTGAGAGTGGGAGATCTCTCGGCAGTGAGAATCTCAAACTCCGGTAGAATGTGTTCTGTTAGTCGTTTCTCAAAAATGAACTCATCTATCGGGAGTTGTATATCAAGGTTTTTGAACTTGATATCCAGCTTGTTTAAGTAAGAGAGTTTAACACCAAACTGGCGATCTAGTTTCTTCTCAAACTCGTCAACGACGACCCCTTTATCCGGAAACATAATCGATGAGTAAAATTTGTCACACAGTAGTCTCTCTACAGACAAATTGTACTTGTAGAGGGAATAGTTATCTGGATTTTTCATGTCTCTGAGCTCGATTCTTCTTTCCTGATTGAGATATGAGGATACTTTGGTGTTGAAGTCAGCGTAAAATCCTTGAAACAGCTCCCCAATTTCAAACGTGGCAAGAGGCTTCGAGAATCTTGGCTCTCTCAAAAATGATAAAAAATCTTGCAAGCATTTTTGGAGAGAGTCTGGAAGTTCCTCCTGCTGTGCTGTCTGGTAAGACTCTGATATACCCTTTTCAACGCTGGTCACTTCTTCAGAGCCTATAGCAGGCGACTTGGGACTAAGTTCAGGAGCTACCAAAGAGACTGGACCATTTTCTGTCTCCCTTAACGACTCATCATTTGACGAAGGCTCAATGGAGTAGGAGCTCCTTATAGAGGTTACAGGCTCCCAAGACTGCTTCGTGGGTGGAGTATGGAACATTCTGGAGCAGCCAGATACAAGAGCTTCAAATAGTAGAAGCTCTGGGTGACGGAAAAACTAAAAGGGGTAGATGAAACCCTTGTTTGAATCAAAACGCGTCAATATACGAAGAGTAGCTGATGATCTTTCAGGAGCGTTGTGACTCAGGCGGCGGTAAAGGGCACACTGATCAGAAAAGGCAACGCAATTGTCAAAAATGTCACCTATCCAGCTGAAGAGCTGTGATAAACAACTCTTTAGCTATGAACTGTGGTCTGATCAAATCACCTGAATTTTGAAAGAGACTTTAACGACCTCTTTTAGTGAGCCCTTCAAAGATAAAAATATCTCCTACAGAATTCTGTCAGTTATTTGAAAGGAGGTCTGTTGCACAGCCCGGAAGTGGGGCACATCTAGCTTGCAATTCTTTTGACGGGGCTTGTGGTTTCTCTTGAAGACACAACGCAACGTCTATTTCTGTACAGTGGTGATATAGATAGTAACAGGAACAACTGGTTCTCATTCTTCACAATTGAACAGGAGGGGAGAAAAGGGTATCTACGCCTTCAATGGTGCCATCGGTGGCTACCACGTTATAAGTTGACAGCCCTATAGAGTGCGCATCCGATCTTGAGACCTGTCGATTCAGCCATCATCTCCGTCTTTTTCAGCTAGCAGTATAATAGTAGTCAAAGGCGGTGTACCGGGCGTTCCTAACACTGAGAGAATAAAGACGAACAGCAAATCCACGACCGTTGGGTTTGATCTCGTGATAAGCTTAGAATTCTCCCGATGGGGGCAGACTTGTTCGACCATAATCACTGAGGTTCGGCTCTCAGCACGACTATCAATAGGCGCAACTCGTCACCGTCTGGATCTGGAGTTCTCATATAACTAATATTTTTGCAAAGCGGTGGGCTCGCAATGCTACAGGGCTATGAATAAAACAGTAGTAGTTTAGCCTTTTTACTCCTTAGCTAAGTGAGAGGAGAGGAGACTTTTCAAGATGCAAGACTCAACTAAATCAAATAAAATCTGGTTCAAAAGTAATTTCGAATTACCATCCAGCGCCCCCAAATCCACTCTGACCCCCTGAAGGACGTCCTTGGCCCTGATCGTAGCCCGAATCTTCATCATAACTTTGTCCATACCTACCCTGGTTTTGGCGACCTCCTGCTTGCCCCCCTCCCCCTCCAAGGAACTGCTCCGCAATACCTGCAAGGGAACTGAGACCACCCTGAGATGTTCTTCCCTGTCCCGCTTGGCCATAACCACCAGAACCCTGGCCAAAACCGGAATCTTGTTCATAACCACCAGAACCCTGGCCATAACCACCAGAGCCCTGGCCATAACCACCAGAACCCTGGCCATAACCGGAATCTTGTTCATAACGACCAGAACCCTGGCCATAACCACCAGAACCCTGGCCATAACCGGAGTCTTGTTCATAACGACCAGAACCCTGGCCATAACCACCAGAACCCTGGCCATAACCGGAGTCTTGTTCATAACGACCAGAACCCTGGCCATAACCACCAGAACCCTGGCCATAACCGGAGTCTTGTTCATAACGACCAGAACCCTGGCCATAACCACCAGAACCCTGGCCATAACCACCAGAACCCTGGGAATAACCACCAGATCCTTGTCCATAACCACCGGATTCTTGTCCATAACCAGAACCCTGACCACCCTGATTGTAGCTACCTCCCTGGCTATATCTGCCTCCTTGACTCTGATGCCCAGAGCCATGCTGAGAGCTGTGACCCCCAAGAAGACCCGAGATTAATGATCCAACACCCCCCCCATTCTGTGGTTTCCCTGAATTGCTACCGCCACCCATCAGTGAGCCCAGATTGAATCCACCCTGTGACTGCTGAGATTGGGCATTGACTCCAGAATTAGAAATCATTGAAATTATCGACCCAAAGCCTCCACTTGAAGACCCTGATCCCGAAGAACCCATCAGGGATGAAAGCATTCCCAGTTTACTCGATGTTGAACCTCCGCCTCCCATGAGTTGGCCCATCATCAGGGAGCTGAGATCTCTCTCATTAGACGAGGCTTGAGGATTGTTATTAACCTGGCCCTGTAATTGATTCGCCACTTTGCCTACGATGGCCTGTAGTTTCTGCTGCACCTCTGGAGAATTGATGACTCCATCCATCTCATCCAACTGTGCTGCCTGACGATATTCTTCAACAGCACCCTGCTCGTTTCCTTCCTTCAACAGAATATCGCCAAGAAGTATGCGACACTTGCAAAATAAATTTGGATCAAGTCTTTGGCTTGAGCAAATGCTGATTGCCTGCTGAGCATAATTTTTAGCCTCCGAAGAGCTTCCAGCATTGCTGGCATTTTCCAATAGCCGATTCACGTCTTGAACAGCTGACATGGTCTGATATTTGGTCTGGTATACTTCTATCAATAAACCCTCAATGATTAATAGATATATAATGCTAGACAAACTGTTCAAAGCAATCTCTTCACTAATTTGTGAAACCTCCTCCGATGCATTCCCTGAATTTCATGTCGGGGAAGGAGCTGCACGTTCCAAAATATGCAAGCCTAGGCACAAAAAAAGGTGAAATAAATGCGGTAACAGGTAGCAATAGTACCGTTGGTCGTGTCCTAGTCAAATTTGACATCTGTACACCTTTTTTTCCCCCCCTCCAACACAGTGGTGGTTCGGTAATAACTCGAGAGGCCTCAATAAAATATACGATTATAGTTTCAATTCAAGAGCCTACTAATTGGAAAGTTTCCCGATTGGAAAGCCACTACTTGAGACTATCGACGCACCCTTTTTGGGTCCATATCTCCAAGACAGGAAAACTGGTGTTTCAACAACTCAATCAATCTACATCGCGTTCCATTCCTGTTTCAATTGTTGCGTCAACAATTGTGGGACAGGATAGCTTGTATAAGATAATGTTTTTTTCTAGTTCGAGAAGAAGAAGAAGAGTCTTGAACTCTCCTTCTTCTCGAATAAGCTAATAATACTAAATAAACCAAGACTCTATCCGATCTTGATATAACATCCCAAATAGGAAATGGTCTAATAACTGGCTGATTGTCCTAATCAGGAAGTTTCTGAATTGGTGAATGATTTATAACTAATCAAAAACCTCGTGTGTTGATTAATTATGCCAATCAAATCCACCACTTGTTCAACAGATGTGCCATTTGAAAATTGTATCAGAGGCTGAGAGATAAGCGGAGACTCTAAATATACATATAGTTTCTGATGAGAACAATTTTCATACTTGAGTAAGGAAGAATAACGGTACACTGTACAAACGGAGTTAAAATAAAGTTACAAAGAAGGTACACACAACATGAACGATGGGGAAATCACTAATTTAGATCAGGATTTGCACAATTCTCGATTAGCAAAGTACAATAATGAAATATTGCAAAGAGAAGTCAAATCCTGGATTTTGAGTATATTAGGATCTCAGATTGATCAAACTGCATTTCAGCGTGAAGACCTCCTAGTTTCTTTGAAGAGTGGGGTGATCTTGTGTAACCTAGTTAACACCATCTGGGGCTCTGGTACTCTTAGGTTCAAGGAGAGCCCTATGGCTTTTGTGCAGATGGAAACTATAGAACGGTTTCTAAACTTCATCAAATCTGAAGGAGTTCCTCAGGATGAGCTTTTCCAGACGGTAGATCTCTATGAGGCCTCAGATCCCTATCAAGTTCTAATGACGGTACAAGCCCTATCGAGGCTAGTGAATCAGAAGTTCGGGGCCAAGTACCCTATGATAGGACCAGCATTATCTACAAAACATGAACGACCAGCAGTTCCTCCTAAGCCCAAAAAGTTTTCCGCGAATAGTGGAGCTCCTTGGAGCACCATAGAGTATGGGTATATGAACGGAAGTAACCAGACAACAGAGAAAATTGTATTTGGAGCGAGAAGAGACATTGTGGATCGAAATTAGAGATGATATCAACTCACATAAGGCGCATCAGAAGAAACCCGTGAGTGAACGTTCCTGAATATCTGTGAGGTTGCTGACGAATCGATCAAGGTGAAACGTCTGTATTTTGTCGTGATGCATATTTAAATCGCCAAAATTTATGAGGTTTAGCGATGACTTCAGCTGCTTCAAAACATGAAACAAGCTATCCTCAACTTGAGTTCCTATAATGCGCCCAGGGAATTGCGTTTCTATTTGGTGCATGTCAACAAAATGCTGCTTGTCTATCGACGGATGCAAGATCAAAGTAAGATTGGGGTAACTTTCCAAATAGCCGTTGATATCCTCAAAATCATCTAGCTGATCAAGTTGGGTTACCACAAGCGATATAGTTGTGTTCCTTGGTGTTTTTGATTTTTTAGTGGAGGAAGCTTTCTCAGCATGAACGCCACTTTCTGATGATTCAAGCTTGTCATTTCGTAAATGCGTATATGCTGCGTATAGAAACCCGCCTACAGCTATTGTAGTAGCTGCCACATTGATGAAGCGTCCGAGCTGTGATTTGCGTACTCGAGACATTTGTATTTCGGTAGCTCGTAAAAGACGGCCTCAGTCCCCAAAGCAGCTCACCAACTGTGGTTATCCTGTTTTCTGTGTTAGCCTAAGATTTCATGAGGAAATAAAATTGTTGTGGTGGTGTAGAGATGCTTAAAGATTGCCAGGCTCAGGGATGAGCATAAACAAGAAATTTTATGGAAAGGACTTATAATATTGTAAGTTTACTTAGGCGTCGCGTCGATGATCTATCGGGCGGGCGAGTAGCAACAACTGTGTAGGCCTCAGCTATCCAATGAGCTGGCATCAACTTGTTGACTTGATCTTATGCTTCCCATACGTGTTACTACTTGACTAGTTGAATCGTACGCATAAAAAAAAGGGGGGGGGGGGTGCATTACCAGTTGGAAAATGCTTTATGGATCTGTGATCACTAGGTTATAATCCATAAACAAGCCTTTGTATCACTAATGGGTTGCTTGCTTCTTCACATCCTTGTGCTGAGATAGTCTCAGTACTGTATGCGAGGACAGGATCTGGGATTGCTGTCAGTAACGGAAGAATAACCCGCATATATAAACAATAGACTCGATCCATTTGCGACGGCAACCCCCTGGAAAAAAATCAATCAACACCCCTAAACAGGGGATTAATCACCCCCAAACTGGTTCGTAGTTCTTTTTTTTTCAAAGGAGGGATTGAAAAAGCATCCTCCGCTGATCGTTGCCCAGTCTGAAAGTAACGACGTAATCGCCGGACTCGCTAGTCGGTAGTCCCGGGGGAAAGTATCATGCGAAAGTACAGGCTTGGTAAAACTGATTTCGGGCGCCTCAGGGATCAGAGAAACAGGGCGCCACTCAGCGTTACAGTTCTCCCGCCGGTTCTGAATAGCTCAGGCCCCTCAGTCACGAGATAGCATAATCTACATTTTTCCTGATAGACTGGCCTCTGATGAATGATAAAACAACCCCCGAAATACCTCAGATCCCTCAGGTAAGCAATGACTGATACCCATATTTGCAATACTTGCTTTTTTTTGAAACTCTACTTATTGACGGATTTCCTTTTCTTGAATTAGGGGGTCCCAGGTTTGGATGCCACATCTGGGGTTACCGCCTCTGCCTTCAGTGCATAGTTAGGGTTTGAAAGTTTCAGCCCGAAGCTGACCCCTCGCCTACTACTAGCTCTCTAAGTTGCAAGGGCTTTAGAAAGATCTGGCTAAAATATATTTGATGCATAGATTATGCAAATGCCCACGTCTAAAACGAAGCAAATTAAAGATTGACTGAGCTGTGCAAGCCTGTCGGCTGCAGTAATGAACTTGGAAAGTATTTGTCTCTAACAGATATATAAGAGTTTGGAAGTTACAGTTGCTGGCTGGCAGCTGCGCCGTCGGAGAGAATACTGGTTATACAGGTTTCTGGCCTCCTGCAGCAAAGTCCCGATTTCAGGGGCTTTCGAGCATGAGTAAACGATTTTGAAGGCTTATGCAGGTTTTTTCCTCAGGTTTTTGTCCAGGTTTCCTAATAACGAAATGATATGCTGTGTCCGTTATATTATGATACTTCAACAGAGAGGGACATGGCACTTTTGCAAACTTCTGTAACCGAATTCTTACCGATAGGCGCCAACATACCAAGACTTAACTCTGTATTCCTAATCGCTCCGACCGCTGTTGATATACCTAGTTGCTCAAGCTGGGCCCTAGGGTTGGAGTTATCGGTGTAGTAAAAAAAATGGACAATAGCAGGCAAGTTAGTAACAAAGGGCTTATCCAAAGGGGAAGTCGAGAATACTAGAACGCCATCTAGAAAACAGCATGGTTTTACCTATGTAAATATTCTAGGCTTTTTTAGGTTGCCAGCTACAAATCCTCACTTGCCTGAAAGCAACCTACCACTAGTTCATAATCTGCTCAACCTCCTTGAAAACTTCTGCATGGTTTCCTGATCATCTACCGTCTCAAAGACATACCGTAGACCCAGGGATAAACCGTGCGGCTGTATCTATTCATATGGCAAATAAGATCTGCTTAATGCCCCGTTGAAACTTTCGACGTCTCTATTGGCTGTAATGAACCACTAATTATTCAGAGCTTACTGGCTAGCAGTTTGGTGTAGAAATAACTGGTCTCTGCATTAGAGGAAATTTTAGTTATTGTTAAAAATCGTATTCGTCGGAGTTTTTATCGTATTCTTGGCACTGTGTGATTGTATGATTATCAGCAACATAAGCTAAAAACAGGACATTATCCTCTATTTTGCTTTCAGGGAATTCAACGCCCCGTGATCAGGCCTTGCTCTCAAATGTAATCTCAGCTCGTCTCCCTCAGCTTTCTTTTTCCCGCTGCAAGCCTCCTGAGCTTTCGGGACCGTACGAGAAATTTGTTAGTCCTATTTGAGAGGCCTGGAGCTTTTATCTTCCTCATCAGCCCGGAAAAACCTTTCTTATCAAGATATCAATTATATCTTTTTTTCCCCTTTACAATGACAGACTGTGACATGCATCTAGCTTGGTAAAATACCAAGATGGTAACACAAACAGCCACACAGTAGCAAGCTGATCTCCAGTATGCCTAGTGGACACGTGAAACACCCTGAGCAGCATAATCTGCTCTACTGAGGGACAGCGGCTTTGCTAGCCTCGACACTTCGCCTCGATGCTTCGCCTCGATGCTTCGCCTCGACGAGGAGTTGCGTGTCCCCACACCCCTTCAGGAATATCTGTTGCTTTCTAAGCGTATCAACAATAAGGATGAACAAAAGAAAATTAAGCATCTTTAAGCACTTACAATAAAAATATGGACAATAGATCACAGTCTTTGAGATGCAGGTTTCACCATAGCCTAAAAGTCTTGACTGTAACAGAATATAACTTCGGCCGGATAATACAGGCTCATACAGGAACGGGCAGCGTGGGATAATAATAGCTGTACGGGACGGAAGTGAGTGGACTTTGCGGTATATAAATAGTAGTGAACCCCCAGCTTCAAGCTGATGGGTCAGCATCTGAAGAAGATGATAGTAATCATCAAGTTATTGAAGCAAATTTCACAACCATGAGACTGGAAGTCTTCATTTCTGTACTTCTGTGCTCACTGTTGGGAACTGTATCTGCAGGATGGGAGAAGTACTCAGTGGAAGAGCTCACAGTTATGTCCTGCAAGCTGGGTCTAGAGAAAACGGCCACATTTTGCGATGGTTCATCCAAAACTTACAAGTGTGCGTGCAAAAATAAGGCTGAGTTAGGATCCTGGATTACGTGTATCTACAAGCACACCTCCGTGAACGACACATCTGCTGAGAAAATTGTTACTGAGTACTGTGAAGAAGTTAATGTTACAATGACCCCGAATTCTATTAGAAGTGCCTACCTAAATGCCTCCAACTATCTTGTGAACATCTCTCAAGTATCTGGTTTCAACAAATCCAACATCATTGACTACCCTATTGTGGGAGGCAAGCTTTCCAAGAACTACCTTGGCTACTACAATGGATACTTTAACCGTTACAGAAATATGGACAAAGGCCATTACTTAGGATATGCTGCCATATCTGCTTGTGGTGCTCTTATTGTTTTCTGCGGATTATTCAATTGGTCTGCATACTTATTTCCTTCCTTCACCAGATCACTCACAGACCCTCTGTCCAACGCCTGGAGAAAATACATTTCATTGCCCGCCCTCTTTGGCGGACGTCATATGGAGAGCTTTGGTCCTGCTGGAGTGCTTCCAGATAGATTCGAGACAATCGTGATTGCCCTGCTCTACATATACTTCACCTTGGCTACTGCTATTGGATATAGATACTACGAAGGTGATCTAGTTTTTGCCAAAAAGTCTACTGGTATTTCAAGATATGTTGGAGACAGATCTGCTATTCTGTGTTCTTACTTATTCCCTTTACTGTTTATCTTTGCAGGAAGAAATAATCTTTTGCAGTGGGTAAGCAGATGGAAATACTCCCGCTTTTTGACTTTTCATAAATCGATATCAAGGATAGCTGTCTTGGAGGTGTTTGTCCACTCAGTCGCGATGACTGTGCAGTCCAAGGCTCTTGGGAAGTGGCAATCCAGACTCCAGACTCTCTGGTTCAGAGAGGGTATCACGGCCACTGTTGCTTGCTGCTTGGCTGTTGGGTTCGCTAGCTATGCCATCAGAAGATGTTATTACGAGGTGTTCGTTATTTCACACATACTCTTAGTTATCGTCTTCCTTGCTATGGCTTGGAGACATGCTGGTAATCAGAGCTACTCACAATTTTACATTGCATGTGCTGCTGTGTGGGCGTTCGACAGAGCTGCTAGAATTGCTCGAATAACTATCTTCGGATTGAGAACCGCCAGATGCGAGATTTTATCAGAAGAGGGAACCATCAAACTTTCTATTCCTTATCCAAAAAGGTTTTGGAAGCCAAATCCAGCAGATCATGGATTTGTCTATTTCATGACCAAGTCTACCTTTTGGCAATCACATCCATTCACACTGATTGACTCCATCACTGACCATAATCACATTCACTTTTTCTGCAAGATTAAGGGTGGTGTCACAAAGATTATTGGAGAACATATCACCAAGAAGGGAGGAAACTCCTTCGATATCAAAGTTTTGGTTGATGGTCCTTATGGATTAAGAACCCCATATCACCATTATGATAAGGCTGTTTTGGTTGCAGGTGGTAACGGGATTCCTGGACCCTTTTCTTATGCTCTAGATCTTGCTTCTAAAGACGCAAAGACTGAAGTCAAACTTTATTGGGCCGTAAGAGAATACAGTGTCCTGAATTGGTTCAGGCAGGAACTAGCTCAATTCAAGGGTACCAGATGCAAACCAATCATTTATGTTTCTAACATCAGCTCATCGATATCCAAAGTCGGCTTCAGCTCATCGGAAAGTGAATCTGATAGTATGTCGGATGAGAGAGCCAAACCTGGAGATGAGAAGACCAGCTCGGAGGATGATAAAGCTACGTTGACAGAATGGGAGCAATTCCAGAAAAACTTCGATTTCATAGAATTCAGAAGAGGTAGGATCGATGTCGAACAATTGATTGAACAGGAGATATCTGAAAGTATCGGAACCGTGGCTTTTGGAGTCTGTGGACATCCGAACATGGTTGACCACTTCCGTGCTACTGTTGCCTCAAAACTAGGCTCCAGTCGAAAGAGAGTAGATTACTTTGAAGAGATGCAGACGTGGTAGAGCTCTCAGCCAAGCTGTGTGTGTGTGGACAGTGTCTTAATTTAAATATACATAATATGTCGAAAAACCCCTAATTATAGTGTAGTAATTAGGGTGCTCATATAAGCCTCCGCAAAGAAAAATGGCCGGAGTAGAAGGGAGAAGTCAGGCCAGCTGCAAGTAAGGAGGCTTCTCAGCAGGTGTGGGAGAGCGGCCTCTCTCTTCATAGTAGGGGTCCTCATGATCGGTCTGGTCCTTTAAGTTTCCTCTCTTCTGCTGATCAGCCTCCAGAACTTCAAACAAACCCTTGAAGTTTCCAGCCCCAAACCCATTGTGGTTGTTTCTTTGAATCACCTCCAAGAAGAAAGTAGGTCTGCTGAATACTGGTTGGGTAAACAGCTGTAAAAGGTAGCCTTTATCATCAAAGTCTACCAGAACTCCCAATTCCTTGATTTTCTTCATCGACTCCTTGAATTCTGGATGGGTGTTGTTTTTCAATCTCTCTTCCAGGTTGATGTAGTACTTTTCTGGTACTTCGATGAAGCTGACACCCCGCTTCTTCATCTGTTCTACAGTAGTAATAATGTCGTCAACTTTCAAGGCAATGTGCTGTACTCCAGATCCGCCGTTATATTCCAAGAACTCCTCAATCTGCGATCTCTTCAGCCCTATAGCAGGTTCATTTACGGGCATTTTGATTTTTTCTGATGGTGAGGCCATCACAATTGACTTCAAAGAAGAGTACTGGGTGTGAATCTCTTTATCATCAACAGACCAGAATTTGTGGAACCCAAACGTCTTGTTGTAAAACTCACAAGAGCGTACCATTCTGCGCCAGCCCATGTTTTGGACACAATGATCGATACATTGGTACTTCACCTCGCTATCTAGCTCTGCTAGTGGACGCTCATCAATAACGTAGTTTCCGTGTAGGAAGCCTGCGTAGTGAGACCGATCTACAAGGGTGTGGGTGAGATCACCGATAGCAGAGACTTTTGCAACCGTAATTTTCCCAAACTCATCCTCGTATGTTACGGGCTTCATAAGTGCTTTTGCACCTGCTTCTACTGCATGATCAAAGACATCCTGAACACCAGAGACCAGAAAAGCAATATCCTTCACAGAATCTCCATGGTGCGCGACATGCTCGTGGATTTCGTCCGTTATACCTTTTCTCTTATCTTCCCCAAGAGTTGGAGGCTTCAAGGCGCTGACAAATTGGATAATAACGTCCCCGTTCTTTACAACGACTGCTTCTACTTCTCTTGAACCGGTCTCAAGCCCCATATGGCAATACGGTTTGAATCCGAAAATAGCAATAAAGTAACCGGCGGTCACCTTTGCAGAAGAGGTGTAGAACGTGACATGATCATAACCTGCGAAGATTCCAGCTGTCTGGTTTTGAGGAGCGCTCAGGTCAACGTCATTTTCCAGATCATGGCCAGCCGTATCCAGTTCTCCGCTGGGAGCTGAGGCTTGTTTTTCTTCTGTACCAGCGGAGCCCATCTGACCCGCCGTCTTTCTTGCAAGCCTAAACTCAGTTGCAGTGAGCGCGCTTTTCAGGCTCTCCATCGATTACTGCTCTGTGATTTCTTCCTCTAGCAGTTTATAATGCACTTGTATGAGCAATGTGAATGTGTAAAGCTACAAATTTGCTATCGGGTCACTCTAGACGAATTAGTTGAGCTTTAAATAATTAACGCTTTCTAGCGCCGGTCCTAGTTACTCTCTGGGGATAAAAAGCTCCCTTACATCTTGGAAAAACTTCCTTAGAATTTTTCCTAGCATTACAAAGTATGACAGAGTCTCAAGAGCTCCAATAAGAGGCTTCCGTTCAGTTATCTCAAAGATTCAACACCAGCCAAGACTATACGAGCTCTATCATTCTGACTCGGCTCCAGAGAAATGCCCCTGTGTCTGTAAGGGTCTCCCTTTGCAGTACACTTAAGGTATAGGCTTTGGCAGTATATGAATTGTTAGGGAATGTACACCTTTATCCTGAACTGCACAGCCATATGAATAAGGCCTTTGGAGCACTATTCCGATGAGCTCAGGCAACAAATGTCACATGGGTTATAATTCTAGTTGAGTAGCAAGCGGAATTTTTCTTCAACCGGCAAAATGCGGGGAAGAAACTTCACAGAAAGCTTCCATTTACCCTGAATGACAACCTAAAGACTCTGAAAGTCTCTGTCTTGTGACCTGCTATTTAGCACCTGCGGCCTCTGCCTA
This sequence comes from Ogataea wickerhamii, assembly GCA_030559035.1. Classification (NCBI taxonomy): domain Eukaryota; kingdom Fungi; phylum Ascomycota; class Pichiomycetes; order Pichiales; family Pichiaceae; genus Ogataea; species Ogataea wickerhamii. Next base: position 679,366 of record JAKTQX010000001.1, read on the forward strand.
CAATAGCATATTTTCACATGCACAGTGAGGAGCTGTTGTCGATGATTAGGTTTCGTCTGCTTACCCCGAGAAGAATACAGATCATTATTGTTATGCAAAATTATGTTATGCAGCACGTGACGTGTCAAGGGTATTCTGTAAGCCCCCGCTATCATTTGTTAAGGGGTCAACTGCGGTATAAATGAAGAGGGGTTTGTCTTTGGATTGATCGTGTCTTCTAAATGTAGGAGAAGACCTCTTTCACGATCTCACTCGAAATTGCTACAATGTCCTCGGGAGGAATAACATCACTTCTCCGCTCTTATACCAACAATGCTGCAGATGGAACAGGAATCGCAAAGCTGTTAGGGATAACCAAAGATGTTTTACATCTCAGCTCAACAGACCAAATTCCGTCATACCTAATAGATTATGTCCAAGGCCAACAACAAGCGCTATTCGGATCCTACCCAGACAGCAAGGATGTTGCCCCCAGTGCTCTTTTCCTGGCCATCTTTTCCTGCTTTTTCCTCATACATCTTACAATATTCTTCGTGAACTGGATGAGAGGCCACAACTTTCCCCTTTCATTGGGCTTCTCATTCTACTGTCTACTGAGGTTACTGGGATTTGCGTTAAGGACTGCATGGGCTAAGAAGATTCTGAGAATTCACGCAGGAATAGCCTCGGAGATACTTCTGATTTTACCAACAGTGTTTCTGGCTTCATTCAATCTGGTTTTGGCGCAACGCATATTCACCTGGAAGCATCCGGTTGGAGGTAACTCAAAACTTTTTTGGAATGGAATGCTGGCTCTATATTCAATTGTGGTTGCTGTTGTGGTGATGACCATCGTGGCTGGAGTGATTCCATACTTGTACTTTCTTAGTCAGACCCATTACGATATGTGTCGCAATGTCGTCAAAACTACTTCCGTTTTGATTTGCCTGTACTCTCTTGTGGCAATTGTGCTTGTTTGCTTGGCATTCATTTTTCCTCCTTCCGAAGATGACAAGAATGCTGTAATCTATCAACCATTCTGGATTAAGTCATTCTCCACCTTTTATCAAGTTCCAATGAACGCACAAAAGGAAGGTGAGAAGCTGTTTACAAAGAAGTACCAATTGACAGCGCTAAATGCTAAAAGAACAATTGTACGTGGAAACCGCGGATATACAGGTAATTCGGAAGCCGAGGAGCTCGAAGACTTCGAATCTTCGGGGATTAATAAGTTCTCTTTGAAGCACAACAAATCAATCTTGCTGATTGCTTTGACTTCTGTGTTTGTTTTCATTGGAGCAGTGTTTAGATGCGTGACTGCCTTCTTGGATAAAACATACTCTACCCAGGGATGGATCTTCAAGCCGGTGGTGATGTATGTGTTGTGGGGCGCTTTGGAGACAATTGTTAATCTCCTTTATATCGTTGGGAGGGTGGATTTGAGGTTTTATCGTCCGGATGCTATCTCTACCAAGATGAAATCTGAGCTCACCTCTACTGAGACTAAAGCCGGAGCAGGATCGTTTGAAGAGGCCAAGGAGATGAACTCTACTTTGAATTCCGGCCCCAATAGTTCATAGTCACTAACGGCGATCGCAGCCCACAAACTGTCTTTTATTTCCAGTTGAACATGTTTTGATTTTGGCTACTTATGATGTCTACAGATAAAACGTATGAGGATTTTATGATACTCAACAACCCCACATGGAAAATTGTGGGGTAACTGTACTCCTTTCCGTAATTTCAAGTTGCCGCAATAAATAATGTGCCAAGTTTTTAGTTTTTCCGATGGCGTTTCCAGAGAAACCAGAACACCGATACTGCTTAAAGCTGCATTAGCCTCAAACTAGCCACATTATAGCCACACCTACTCCGCCCTTGTTTTTGAAGCCCCTTACATAAAACTTCACTATTGGCAAAGACCCGTAGATGTAGTTCGAAAGGAATTCGTGTTGTTTTATACAGTTCACCTTCTGACCATTGTACACATGAGCTCTGATAGCAATAAAGTACCCGCGCTGCTGTTTACCTTCAATTGCGGGAAGAAGACTCCTACATCTTACACCTTCGCTGAAGAGACGGCACGTCTTCTAGAGAGCAATGGTGAAGACCAGGATATCCCAGAGATTTTAGTTTTCGGCTTCCAGGAACTGTCTTCGCTCATAGATGGCACAAATCCTAACAAAGTCAATATGAAACTGATATCACTGGCCAATTCACTGTCAGATGGTCTCACTGAACATCTGGGTATAAACTTTGAGATCATTTCCATGAATCATTTTGGCAGCATTGGGCTAGTTATCATTTCACAATATGCGTCAAAGTTCAAGCGGATCCACAGGTCTACTGGAGTGCCCGTTGGAAACTATCTGACCAGTACGAAGGGCGCCATTGGAGTACGATTCAAGTATGAGGTCAAGCATGATCAGGTGATGGAAATCTCGTTTGCGGTATTTCATATTGGTGCTAATGAGGGTCTGAAATATCTGTTGCGCCGAAATAACGACCTGCTGAACGTTTTCCAGGGAATGGAGTTTGATGATGGCTTTGGTTTGCTCAAACCAGATACTCATTGTTTCATCATGGGAGATTTCAATTATCGAACTACAGGGGGATATCATTTCGGGGCAGATTCGGAGGAGGAGATCGACCCTTTTGATTTCAAATCCGACGAGCTCAACATTCTAAGAGAAAAAGGAGAAATACTGTGGGGATTTGAAGAGGCTAAGATTAACTTTGGTCCTACATATAAGTTCAAGTTGGGCTCAACAGCTTACAATTACAAAAGACGGCCCTCCTGGTGTGACAGAATACTATTCCTCTCTTATAAAGATGAATTTGGAGAGCTTCAAAGCTCTAAAGACTCGGATATCATCGTACAAGCCTACGAATCACTACCGCAGATACAAATTTCAGATCACATACCTGTTTACCTCAAGGTCAAAATACCTATCAAACCTCCGCTTTCTATAATCAATTCCAAAGGATATCTGGTTGATCGGTTAACTCGGTTATCGAATAATATGCTTTATTTGAAGCCTTTGAAAGTTTGGGATTTATACAGAAGAGTGGGAGCTGCAGTGGACATGGCCTTTGGACTCGCACTTTACTTAACCGGTACAGGACAGGGAAGAACTGTGGCTGCTGCTATTTTGGCATTGCTTTTCTTGGTGTACAGATATATTTTATGATGTATGCTCCTTTGTTTACTTTGATGAATACTTGGCCTTTCCAATGTCGAAAGGCACATATCGATACTTGACCATATGCTGTATCTGTCTTCTCATTGTGAGCACAAACAGAATTATGAAATACATCACCAATATTGGCCAGAAAACAGGAATGTCGAACACCGAAATGAGGGAGCAGAAGATGGCAATAATAGTTGAACTTGTAGCCTTAAACCAAAATTTGAACTCTGGGAGCCTTCTTATGAATGGCTTGAACTCGTCGTCATCCTCAGTCATCTTGGAGGTGCCTTCTTCAATAGACTCATTCTCGTATTCTTGTTCAAGCGAAGGATCAAACTTTGGCGTCAGAAATTGAAGCAGCATATTGAGAAGATATATAGCCCACGTGTAACATACAATATACCAACCCTCAGTGAGTAGAATCCTGAGAGCAAAGATGAATATGAGAACATACGTCGCTGCCCATCGATATATAGTATGAGGCGTTACAATGTCTAGATATTTTCTGTAAGTAGAGCTCAGCCTTATCAGATAAACCTGCACCGACTCTCTATATTCCGATAGTTTGTCCATTTTGGACTTTTCAACTGTATTTTGAGTGCAGACTCGCCGATCTGCTCAGAGTATACTAGATTAAAACATGAACATAGTAATGTAAACGTATTAGTCGAGAGAGACTGGAATAAAAACTTGAAAACACCAACAAGGCCGGGTAACAATTTATATGACGCGTCTTCAGTTGCTATAAAGCTCCATTCTACGAAAATTGGATTGGAGGAGGAGGAGGAGGAGGAGAATAGGGAGGAAAATGATGATGAGGAGGAAAAGGTCCATCCTGACGATTGTCAACAATTGTCTGGTAGTTGATACATTGACAGCTCTTGCTGATTCGCTTCTGGCCGTTCTCATCCAGCTCGTAACCCAGCTGGTTTTTTCCCCATCCAAGAGGTGATGGTCCCCAGGTTGGAATAAAGCAGATTTCATCATATCCACAGGACTTAGAGCAGCGGTAGAAATAAGCCCAATTGAGAATATTTATCAAGTCTGACAGCTCACTTTGAATCTCCAAAATCCGGCTATCAACATTTCCTGGAAGCTTTTCACCGAGAAGAGACCTTCCAAGCTCAAAGCATTCGTTTACCACCTGCAAAACTTCCTGCTGGACCTTTGTGATCGAGCTCCATATAATGACGTCAGCCTCAGAACTCAGCGGTTGAAGAGGATGTGCATAGTCCCAGACAGCGGCTTTAGCAAGTTCCGGGGTAAGTCGGGTCTGGCTGTAATCGAGGTATCTTCGAATGTAGTTGAAGCTATAAGTAGTGAGGTTGAATCCTAGCAGGCTATGGTTACCATGATGTGAAAACAGCTGGAACGAAGCATTGAGATTGATCAGCATGGGGGAAAACTTGTCAACGATATTTTCGGTGATAGTTTGCCAGTTAGTAGAGCTAAAAGGATCATTCGGAGACTGGGTGATGTCCGACACCTTGTCTAAAACCTGCCTTTTTATATTTTCCTCGAGTGAGTCAATTCTTCGCAGGTACGTATCAGGGTTTACGTATGTTCTGTTGATAACAGTCACAAATTTGGAGAAGTCCAGCAATATCCGGTTGTCTCCATCGTATACCCTGGATCCCGCCTGATAGTGTTCCATTCCTATAATAGACTCAAGAGCTTTTATAGTAGAATTCTGCAGACCTGGATCTATCGGCTGAGAATCACCGCCAGGAGAAAGAACATTCTCAATATTGGTCATGGTCACGTTCGATATAAGTGCGAGTTTATCAAAGAAATCACAGATAACGATTTCAAAGCCAATCTCTAGTCTCACTATTCCATCGAGCCCGCCATTCTCTCTTCCCCAAGCACATATTTTTTCTGCTCCTACTCTTTCGTCGAAATCTGAGTAGTTTGCGAGTCCAGAAAGCAGAAACTGGGTATCCATCTCACCGGTAGCAGTTTTGGCCGCAGATGCACCTCCCAAGTAAATCAATTTATCCAGCGGTCTTTCAACACGAAACGTGAAAAGGTTATTATGATACTCATCATCATCTCGCCCACCGTTAGGACCTTTTCTCTGGCCAAAGTTATAGCTGAACTCGTAGTCCATTGCTACCCACTCAAATCCGGTAGGAATTTCAGACCTACCAGTCGAATGATAAAGCAGGGTTCCTTCAGGAACATAAGCAGGAAAGAAACTAACCCCTACGGGGTTGAGGTCCGCGTTCTTCTGCTTCACTGCATTGTGGATCTCTGCAAAGATGCCAGAAGCATTTATCAGATCAATGGGTCTAAGGTGGATGTCCGAGTTGGCGAATGTGACTGATGGCAAGATGGGGGTGCTACTCCTGAAAATAGCGAAGTCGGGAATGAGGTGCAATTGCTTTGAGTAGAGACATACAAATACCAAAACAGAAGCTGCCAGAATCCGGGGAACAAATGAGCGGACACTCAAGGGCCCAAAAGCCCCCCTCTTTTGGAGAATCTGTTCTCTCGTGGTGGAGCTTTCTAATACCATTGCTAGCACTATCTGATAGAGGGCTCATAAGTACCATATCTTGTGCGTGAGCTATATATTAGTGCGTTATCTCCAGATTTTATAATCGTTGACATAGTGTTAAAACCAAGAAAAAGCATATCTCAAAAGCCGAGACATGTGAGCCCTTTCACGTGCTCATCCATCAATATCCTTTGTTATAAAAATAGCACCACCGAAAGGACACCGCGTAAAGATCTCGCGGTGCAGAGATGCTTAAACTTTTCTTTTTGTGCTTCTTACATCAGCAGAATAAGTCTCATCAGACTGCAATTTTTTGATGTTTTGGTGAATTTTAAAAGGAGTTGAGAAACAAGTTCTGTAAGGAAGGTGAGGCACTCCATTTTCTGCAAAGAAGGTTGAGTCCGTGCTTCGTGTTCAGAGTCACTGCTAAGATACGTTAGATAATTGTCCTAACGTTCCCGCTTTGCTTGAGTTATAGATCTTTAGCTATTTATTGTATTGAGAAAGTCACTTTTTTTGGTTAAGAACACAGAAGCCTTTCAGGCGGACATATGACCACCCTTTTGCCACTTGGACTAGAACTCTGGAGTGTTGTGTTAACTCGACTTCATTCGCTTTTGAAATGAGATTTTCATGCCTGCTTTTGCTTCTCGTATCAGTCGCGTTTGCCGTGGACGCAGATACTACAACCACTATTGACACCGCAGAAGCTGCTGCGGCTGCCACCGCCATAACTGCTGCCACCGCCACCACAGCTGCGGCGGGCGTAGCCGCCACGACTGCTACTCTTCCGACCACAACGACGAGTGCTGCTGCTGCCGCCAACGCTGCTACCACGGCCACTCCAATAGCTACTACCGGGATAACTACATCAATCACAGCTGCCACAGCATTAACTACCCCAACAACAACCAACACAGGAGCTGCAACGGGAGCTGCAACAGGAGTAACGACAACTGGTACGGCAAATGCTGCTGTGACTGCAACTGCCACCACCGCGACGGCCGCCACTGGTACAGGAACGACCAGACTCACCACCGGAACAACCAAGGCTACTACGACGGGGGCAGCGATCACTACAGCCATCGCCCCTACGACAGGGGCGGGAACCAGCCTGGACCCCTCTGCTGTTGCTATAGCAGCAGCGTCTGCAGCAGCGCGTGCATCAGCAGAAGCAGCTTCGGCATCGTCTTTGGGCAGCACAGCTTCTACCGGCACCGGCACAACATCTAGATCTACTTCTGTGACTACTGTGTGGTATACCACCACGAAAGGCGGGGCACCGATCACACTGCCGTCCATATACACACAAAAATTCGTTTCTATGTACGATACTGTGGCCACGCCGCTTTCGGGATCCATCGGACTTGGGACTATCAGTGGGACTGTCGGAACCACAAGAGCATACAAGACTGTCACCATTGTGACAAGTTCTTCAAAGTAGAGAAGGGCTGGCTGCTGTGAGTTGTTGTATAATATAGCGCCATACGGGATGTTATTGAGTTAAGCTTGTGTTTTTACATCTCATTGGGTTTGATTGTTCAGAGTAAGATTATTTGGTCAGATTATTTTTCATCAAGATAATCTCATTAGCTTCCTTTATATAGCTTAGGCATAGACAAAAGCCGTGAACAAACAATGCCAACCATCTGAAAGTATCAAAATTAACCCAAGAGAACAAGGCAACGTGCAAAGTCAAGAGCATCACACAGCATCAAGGCAGACGCTGAGCTTGTTAGCAAGGCATGGCCCGTCCATACCTATAACATACATCGTGCCTACTTCAGACGTAAAATGCAGGCTTGGCTCCACGCTCATTTGAGTCCTTGTGACTGATGAACTCTACACCTTCGCCTTCTCTCAACATAAGGATCTTCTTGAGTCTCTCACCAATAGGAAGAAGCGCCGCCTTGTTACAAGATTTGGTCCACAAGCACACTCTGTATCCTGCCTTTCTTACGTTTAAAACCACTCCATTCACCTCATTCTGGTCATCTTCAATGGTCTCACCAATTACACTTAGAAGCGCCCGGGTCCAAATTTCATTGATGCTATGGTCTAGCCTTTTTCCCTTGAACTGGAAGGAAAATCTACCCCCAACGGAATTAGCTGAATCCTCCCACTCCGGCTTGATGGTTTCTCTGAAAAGGTGATAGTCCGATTTCAATGGGAGTTCATCAGCCTTTGGAATGGAATTAAATATACCCCAGAATTCCTCTACCGTGTCAAATGCGACCACAGGTTTGAGAAGATCTGACCAGCTTTCGCTAGGGTCCACAGCAGGTTTTGTGTACCACAGCGTCCACTTTGAATTTAGTGGGTGCTTCACGTTGAACTCTTCGCGGGAGTCTAGTACCGTGACATCCTTCTTCTCGGCCAAAGACAGGTCCTTAGCGGCTTGATTTAACTCTTCAGTCATGTCTTTTAAGATTTAATCAGTTAGTTTGTCTTGTCCTTTTGAATGTGCGGCTCGGATTGTGTCCGGTATTTTCACGATCCACAAGTTCCAGTAAAGCTCCAATGATTGATATGTGCACCTACCGTTTGTCTAGCTGAATCCTATAGCTCAAGAACTGTTATCTATTAATAACAGCTCCCTTCTCTTGTCTTATTCCTTTGTCTTTAACTTTTATTTGATTTCTTCGACAAAAATTTTGCGCCAAGTACTTACCCGGCCTCGTTTCTACCTGCAGCTGGCACCAATATCTAAAGTCGTTCTGCCATATCTCTGATTCTTACATTCCAATGTCTTGTAACATTTCGTAACCAAACTAGCGCACATGATTCCCACTCAACATGTCAGTTGCATCGTCTCGTTCCATTACGGTGGATAGAGGACTCGCTCGCGGAGCGGCAAAGGTGCAGGGTGTCAATCCGGTTCTTCTTATCGAGAAGATTCTTAGGGAAAAAGTCCTGGACAGTCTTTACTGGAAACAAGAGTGCCATCATCTCAACCTCCTGGTACTGCTTGATCGAGCAGTTGATTTGGACTTAGTGGGAACGTACTCAAATGGTAGCGGTACGCGGCCTACTCCGTTTGTGTGCTTGCTTCTAAGACTTCTACAATTACAACCATCTAACGATATAATACTTTATTTGGTTAACCAAACACACTTTGAGTATGTGAGGGCTCTTGCTGCAGTGTACGTTAGACTCACGTTCAGGTCCATTGATGTATATAAGGTACTAGAGCCATTATTAGAAGACCCACGAGAGCTGCTGTGGCAGGATCCTGGTAAGCCGAGTCCCCAGATTCTGTGCATGGATGAACTTGCAGATAATCTACTGGTACAGGATAAGTTCTGTGACATGATTTTACCGCGGCTGGTTCCGAGGTATCGGCTCGAGGATCAAGATCTGCTTGAGCCGAGACAGAGTCTTCTTCAAAGCGAGTTTGAAGCCACGTTGAGCGATTACGAGAGCAGCACAGGCTCTGAAACTTAGATGACATAATACAGCATATAATAAAGTACATATTTTCAGAATGCGCGTGCCCTACCACGGCCTCTTCTGGGTCCTCCTCGCAGAGGAGGTTTTGTTTCACGAACAGGAGCCACTGTAGACTTTTTGTGAGGCTTTAACATGGAGTCAGTAAGCACGTTGTCAAGATTGATGTCATCTGGAAGGATCACCAGTCGCACCTGATTGCCTCTAATGTTGACGTATTCCAGGGTGACGGGATTTCTGTACTTGACGGTCATTTTGACGTTTCGCAAGTTAATGTTCATGGAGGGCGAGACAGACATGATCTCTCCAGAAACTATCGTTCCATTCTTGAGCTCTACCTGGACCTTTTCATTGATGAGCTTCATCAGAAATCTAACAAGCTTCATGATGAGCGGCACTTGAAAAATACTAGAGTATTGAGGTGTACCGTGCCCTCTTGGAAGTATAAGTTTTGTTGTAGTGTTTTTGCATCGTTTTTTTTTTTTTTCAACAATGTCTTGAGAATTTCGGATTCCATAATATTTTACTACCGGTTTCGCTAGCAAGCAAAAAACACTTTTGGGAGTTCTTTGTTCTCCTGGACAAGTGATTGCAAGGCATTGATCAAATACAGCTTACCAAAACCATGGCAGAACTCATCATCTTGCCTAGATCTAAGGGCCTCAGAAAGATCAAATGCGATACTGATCCGCGCACAAAAGTCCAGGCCATCATTGACGAGTACTCAAGAGTAAATGGAATCAACCCCAATAGAGTGCGGTTTTCATACGTGGACGAGGAAGAAGATGAGACCAAGCGTGGGAAGAGAAGACAGCTTGTCGGTGAGGATACTCTGGAGGCCAACGGCCTGAGATTCCAGAAATCCGAATCCCTTACCGTTTATGCGAAGGATATCGGTCCTCAAATTGACTGGAAAGCCGTGTACGTGATTGAGTATCTTGGACCGATACTCATACACGCTTTGATATACTTTGGTCTATACAGTCCAGAAGGAAATCTGTTCACGCAGAGAGCTACATTCATTCTGTGTTTGCTTCACTATCTAAAGAGGGAGTACGAGACTACTTTTATCCATACCTTTTCCTCCGACACCATGCCACTCAAGTTCCTCTTCAGAAACGCCGGCCATTACTGGATCTTCAATGGCCTATTTATAGCCTACTCCGTGTATGCCCCCCAAGACAGATACTACCGAGGAATACAAAAGTACATATTCCATGTTGAGGACCGCTCTCTAAACGAGCTGTATGTCTTTGGAGGTTTGTGGTTGGTCTTTGAGCTCGCAAACCTATACTGCCACGTTATACTCATGCGTCTAAGATCGGATGGGTCCAGAGACCATAAAATACCTGAGGGATTCGCATTCAATCTTGTTTCATTCCCAAACTATTTCTTTGAGAGTCTTTCATGGCTGGTTTTTGCTGTCATGAACAACAACTGGTCATCGTATCTATTTTTCGTGGTTGGAACTTTTACCATGATGACATGGGCCAAACAGAAACATTCCAAATACAAGAAGCAGTTCGGAGACAAGTATCCGGCCTCCAGAAAGGCTATGATCCCGTTTGTGTTTTAGCTTAGTGAGATACTCGCCTACTGTGTGAATGAGCTCACAAAATATATTTTTTCCATATGGTACATGTAATTAAAATCTAAGAAGTAAAACGTGCCCCTGTACTTTCTATCAGGTTGCTTTATATTGACACCGTGATTCAACAGGAGGGCGCCAAAGCCCGTGAGACAAGACCTTACTGTTTCTGGACACTATGCCTACCATGTTGGACTCCGAATCCAAAAAGAGAAACAGTGACGCGTCGGCATCAGAGCCTGCTCGTATCCCTCAAAATAGCGGCACCCAAACTCCTACATCTCCTGCACTTTCTCTACAGGCCGCAACTACTCCTGCGACTACGAATACATACAGACAGGCCAGACAGGTGATATCAACCCCAGTTCCTCCCAATTTTGCGCTTTCTACTGGCCATGCACGTCATGCGGCCCCCTCTTCACACCACCATAGACAATACGTTCTTCTCAGAGATAGGCCGACTCTCAACGGCCCTATTGTGGGTTCGCAGACGGGTGGATTGCAGTCGCCCCAGGTGAATGCTTCTGTGGCTTCAGTCAGCCCAGCAGCACCCACAGCTGGCAAGCCTAAACCGTATTTGCGCAAGACAGCCTCCTCTAAGTATATTTTCAGCGTTGACGATGACGAGGATGAGGTCGAAGAAGACCTCAATAGAGAATATCTGGAAGGATATTCTGACGCGTTGAAACATCGCTTCAGAAATTCGATTGCAGCAGCCACTGATCAGAAAAAGACCTCTGATCTCGAGCTGGAAATTGCCCAGAACCTGATAACCACAGCCAAGGATATCAATCGATTGAGGGAGAGAGATTGTGATCCCATACATAAAATCCATTCAACCCTATCTAATGAGGACTCGCAGAACGAGACCGACGAGAGAAGTGAACAGGAGACTTTGGATGACGGGGCCTCCTTGACTCAACAAGGAGGTCCGCCTTTCCCGACTACCCAGAACCTCCCATCACTGCAGGCCCAGCTGAGCGAGTATGCAGAGAGCAGAGATGCATCTTCAGACAACGAGTCTATCTCGTCTGCTGAAAGTTACACTCTGCGTGGAAGACAAGATGCAATCAACGAGACTCACCCGTTTGGAATCCGTATTTGGAAGCCTGCCATCTATAAGAAGAACAGATCTGTTGAGATCGAAGCCGAGAATGATATCCACTCTACTCCCCAATCAGCAAGAAAGATAGTTGGAAGTGTGGCCTTTTTCAACTTACTCTGGACATGTACGTTTGGGCTTGCGCTCCTCTTGCTTTGTCTCATCCTGGGCGCAGTCACAGCCTTGTTTGCCGTGCTTAACAACAACAGGAAAAGCAATTCCGTTGGCTATGCTAAATTATATATCCAGTTGGGTCTGTACTTGCTGGTTCCATTTGGTAGGATCGTTTTGCTTAAGACAGAAAAAAACTACATTACCGAAGATGCTAACGTGGGGAGTTCGCTGGCCGAATTTAGAAGATGGAGAAACCAGGAGGAAGGCCGATTATTTTACGCTGCACCTAACACTATGAAACGTATTCCTAATGAGCTGACCCCTCTCCAGCAGAGTTCAATGTCTCAGCCATTAGAATCCACCGAAAACTTTTCGGCATTGCATGACCCAGGGCTTAAGGCTACTGGATTAGAAGACGACGACGATGGTACATTTTATAAGCACAGACTATTTGGGAGAGGTGAATGGAACATTGGAAGAGTTACTTTCTATGTTTTATTTTACTTCGTTATCCATCCAATCATGCTGTTAATAGGAGCAACAATGTGGTTACTCGTGTTCACTATACCGATCGCAAAAGTGCTATTTACGTTGTGCGACCATATCAAGCGCCACCCGCTTGCCTTATCATTTCAGGTTGAAAAGGATTATTATCAAAAAAGACTCAATACTACAACCAGTGACGAATCCATTCTGATATGCACTTACAGATCATTAGGTTTTCACTACTATAAGTACACTGTTGATGGTACTAATATATTCTTCATCAATATGATCTTCTTGGTGGTGTTCACCATATTTGACTTCTTTGTCATAAAGGACTATTTTCCAGCGAGCTACCTTATTGTGAATTCATCATTCATCTTTGTTTTGTGCCTGATATCAATCATCCCATTGGCATACTTTATAGGACAAGCTGTTGCATCCATATCCGCACAGACTTCTATGGGAGTTGGCGCTGTTATCAATGCATTTTTCTCAACAATTGTGGAAATATTCCTATATTGTATTGCATTAGATCAAGCAAAAGGAAAGCTTGTCGAAGGATCCATGATAGGATCTATTCTGGGGGCGGTATTATTGTTGCCTGGTACGTCAATGTGCGGAGGAGCGTTTAAGAGAAAAACTCAAAGGTACAACCCCGCTTCCGCTGGTGTCTCCTCGACCATGTTGCTTTACGCGATAGTGGTCATGCTCTCTCCAACTATATTGTACGAGATTTACGGTCAGTATGAAGTACAGTGCGTCGATTGTCAGGAGAACTTTGATGGGGAAACTGGAGCTGACTGCAGAAAGTGTCATTTTTTCCAACCCAGCTTGGCAATAGACGAACTGTACTTGAACTATTTACAGCCATTCACGGTAATATGTGCAATTGGTTTATTTTTAGCTTATTGCATAGGGCTACTGTTCACTTTGAAAACTCATGCAGCTCTCATTTGGTCCACTCCGGTTGTCGCTGACAGAGAAAAGAAGACTGGAGTTGTTTCAGGAGCCGAGTCATCAACTGAAACAATGAGCGTTAGATCGATCAATCTCGATAACATTGCAACTCTTCCAAAGAAGAATGCACCAAGAACTGGCTTCAAGACACCTACAGTACAGACTTCTCAGAACTACCTACACTCCCAACCTCCTGTCCAGCAAGCAAACCCAGTCGAAGGAGCCGGGGGTGGCCACGATGCTCCCAACTGGTCTAGAAAGAAATCAACCACCATTCTGCTTGCCTCAACACTGCTTTATGCTATTATTGCAGAGATCCTGGTCGATGTCGTCGACGACGTACTAAGTTCGTATCCGATCAACCCCAAGTTCTTAGGTTTGACGGTATTCGCTTTAGTCCCCAATACGACAGAGTTTGTGAATGCTATATCATTTGCTACTCACGGTAATGTGGCATTATCTATGGAAATTGGTTCTGCGTACGCACTACAAGTATGCCTGCTTCAGATCCCAATTGTGACCGTCTATTCAATGTATAAGGCATCCGCTTTTGCACTGGCTGATGTCAACACCATGTTTACTTTGATATTTCCACGCTGGGACTTTATTGCATGTTTCGTCTCGGTTTACATGTTCACCTATATTTATGCAGAGGGTAAGTCCAATTACTTCAAGGGCTCCATTCTGATTCTCCTCTATATTTCTATGATGGCCGGGTTCTATTTCTCTATTGTGATTGATTCACTAGGACTCTAGCCGTGTTGTTGGATACCTTCAGGGCTTGATGCCCTTTTTTATTATATGAGCGCTTCTGTCATCACGGAACAATAACCATAATTATAATTCAGGTGCGTTGACACCGAAAGTCTATTACTTTGCCTTTCCAAGTGTATCTTCAAGAGCAGTTTCCAGGATCTTGAGACCCTCTATAATTACTTCGTCGTCAACGTTGAGAGCAGGAACCAGTCTGACCACATTACCACCGGCAGTTATAACAATAAGACCTAGATCTCTAGCAGCCTCCACTATTGGGGATGGATCTTCAGCGAATTCGACACCCAACATCAACCCTTCTCCTCTGACCTCAACTATGTGATCAGGGAACTTCTCTTTGAGCTCATCCAGCTTGACTTTGAACAGCTCTGACTTCTCTTCCACTTTCTGTAAGAAACCAGGCTTTGAAATCTGACCTAAAACATAAAGCCCAACTTTAGCACCTAAAGGATTACCACCAAAAGTAGTACCATGATCACCAACCTTCAGCTTTGATTCCACTTCCTCTGTGATAATGGTTGCAGATATAGGAAAACCGTTACCCAGGGCCTTTGCCGTAGTGAGAATATCAGGATGGGCCTCTTTCGGTAGTTTGGAATGCGCCCACAGCTTTCCAGTTCTTCCGAGCCCGCACTGGATCTCGTCATATATGAGGAGAGCATTGTTTTCCTTACAAAGGGCTTTGAGCTTTAGCAAAAAGTCCTCGTTCATTGGTCTTATCCCCCCTTCTCCCTGGATTGGCTCGATGATGACTCCACAGGTTTTCTCAGAGATAAGGGTTTCCACCGACTTGATATCGTTAGGCTTTGCTACTTTGACTCCTGGAATCAAAGGAGAGAAAGGCAGCTGATATTTCGGATTGGGTGTCACCGATAGGGAACCCAACGTTCTTCCATGAAACGAGGTTTCAAAGGTGATGAGCTCGATCTTGTCTTCAGAGAATGATTTACCATATTTTCGTGCAAATTTGAGCGCTGCTTCGTTTGCTTCAGTACCAGAATTCGCCAAAAAAACCCGCGAGGCGTCGCTCATTCCACCCGATTCGACAGTCTTCAAAATGAGATCACGACTGAGCTCGGTGGTCCATAGGTTGTGGAAGAGATTGGAGCTGTGGATCAATTCATTGGCCTGCTCAAAGAGTATATTTGCGATCTCAGGATTCGCATGGCCCAGAGCTGTTACAGCAATGCCTGCAGAAAAGTCAATGTACTTTTTCCCGTCAGTATCCCATAGATGACAGCCTTTACCCTTTTCGAAAACAATGTTGGGTCTGGAATATGTCGTCACCACGTATGGATCTCTTTCTCTGATATACTCGGCTGCTTTAGATTGGTTACAGAGAGAATGCGTAGAGAAAAATGTTCGTTTTTGAGCTGAGCTTAGTGATCTGAATGCCGATCTGGCACCATTATTCACTACGAATCTGATCATTTTCGGTTCTCCCGCGCTACGTCCTGCTGCTATCTGCTTCCAAATTACAAGTGACTACAATCTTCTTTAAATGACTATAAAATTTTTTGTCTGCTTCCTTGGAAAAATTAAGGGTTTTACCGATAATGAACTATGACACATTTTGGTAGCCACCTCCCGGGAGCGAATACGGTACTGACCTATAAGCAGATGAATGCGATAGCAGCAAAGTATTACTCATGATATGCCCCAACAATGCACCCAAATTTAATGCGTTGTTCCTAGGTGATTCATTGGGGTGTATGGGGTGGTGACACATATCATGTGACCGAAGACCTGCTTTTGTGAAAAAGTCAGAGGAGAAAAAAAACTACTGGTGAATTACTTGAGACTGATTTGACTGCGTTTATCCATTCTCGGACAGCAATAAAAGAGAAGAAAGCACGACTCAGACACAGCACAACAATCCTGATATGTCTTCTAAATTGTTCAGCTTGACAGCTCATGAGGCTTTTGCTAAGCTGCCGCAGAAGCTGCAAAACTTCTTCACCAGATATCCGCCTCCACCGTTCAGAGAGTATGCAGCTAAGCAGACTCTCACAGATGCTCCTGACGCAAACCCTTTCATCCCGAACAAACATCCGGTCACGGGAAAGGTGCATGATCCTGTATACTCCCTCAGAAGACAATCTGATCTGTACAAACTTGCTACTAGATTTGGAATAGCAGAACTGTTACCCTCGTTACAAAACCAAAAGAAGTTCTATGCTGAGAAGCAGGCTTCTAAGCCAACGCTAGCTGGTGTTCTGAGACCTAAGGGACATAAATGGGAGAGAACATATGCTGAGAGAAAACAGAAAATACAGGATGCTCTTGCTTCTGCGGACCAGGTACTGATTGACGCTAGAGGAACGAAATACCGCAAAAGGCTCGAAAGAAGATCCAGGGAAAAGAAGACGTGGTTTTAGGATTCACTCCATACCCTATGTATATAATATAACTCATTTTCAATCGACGTATTACATATCCTATACACAAGGTCGGGGAAAGCATTGATAAGGTTTACCTATGTCTGCGCGTCTTCGATTTCCTTCAAAATACTTGCTTCGTCAAATATTGGCTCCTGAAGCTCTCCTTCATCTTCTTCAACAGTCCCGGTGGTCACTGAACTGCTGCTCATCTTGGCCTGTAGCAGGTCTGTCTGCTTGATTGCGTCCGCTTTCCATTTGGTGAGAACTTCCATCTCCTTATCGAAACCGTACTCCACAAGCGATTTTCCAAATACAGCGCCATACATCTCATTTTCTTCCCTGCTTATATTCATTTCAGTCTCCTCCTCTATCTTCAGACGGTAATATTCAAATTTTGCGAGCTCATACGCCTCTATCAATTCTTTTCCCTGCTCTTGGGCGAGATATAGTGCCCTTTGAACAACACTTTCTCCATCCAGCTTCTTGTACAGCTGCTTTAAAGTCGACCAGTCGTACTTTGAGTTGTCGACGAAATGCTCGTTCTCTATCAAAGATTTAGGATCAGCGAGCTCCCAAGGATGCTGCTTATAAAATAAGTTTCTTAACTCATCTTCGATGAATTTCAGTTTCTGTGGCTTGAAGAGGTTACCCCGAAAATGTGTAGGCTTCTGTCTGGTCTTGAAAAATCGAGAGAGATCATTTGTCTGAGTTGTATGAGCCAGAGTTCTTTCACGTTCTTTGATCTCCTTCAGAATTTCAGGTTTCACATCTTTTTGATAATTGGTACGAGGAGGATGATAGGCAACTACTTTGAACCACGAGGGCTGTTTTGTCACAATCCCGGAGCTCAAGTAGTCCGAAGTACGCTTCAGTACCTCATGTGCTCCTTTGCTGGTATTCATCTCGGCAGATGTTACCCTACGGTCGTCCTTATTAGGTTCCAGTTGAATTTTAACATGCTCATTTGAAAAGTTTAGACTCCAGCTTGTCGATTTTTTCAACTCTTTCCCAATCAGATCGTCGTGTAGAATCAAGATTTACATCAGCTCTTACCTCATGCACGAATTTTTCAAGAGTACAAAGCACATAAATAAAATTTTTTTGTAAGTAGATATAAACTTTCTTAGTGAGAGAGGTAGATCATTTTGAGTTAAAGCTGAAGCAGAGTGATAATACATATAGCTCTCAACCCAGCTTCATCCTCTCCAAACCAAATCGTTATGTCTCTTTTGGAGAAACAGCTCTCAGGAGTTGCTGCAACAACCCAGAGTCTTACTCTAGATCGCAAGCGAAGATCTAAAGTTCACTCGATCTCCCTTCTTTACAATTCTAAAGAGGCTGCTTCTCAGGACTATGAGACAATATACTCACTTGCTCTGGACGCTTTCGAGAGATTGGAGCAGCTGGATAAAAGATTCACAAAGTTCAGGTCGTCCATATTCAGTGAAACTTCAGTGAGTGTTGATAGGCAGCAACTTTCCAAAGATCAAAATCGTGACCTCAGTAATACAATCTGTGCGTTTTTGTCGCTCATATCTCCTTACTGGAATATAGCAGTGACTGCCAAGTCTGCAGAGTGGGTTTTGAGAAGATTCCAGCTGAACTACCATGAAGCAGAATTCCTTCTTCTAACGACACTGCCCTATTACGACCAACCGATCTTCCAAAGAGTGCTGTACATAATTCCAAACCTTCCTGAGGTGTTCAAATGGCTTGAAACGTACAAAAGAGATGGAAACACGAATCCTTCCAGAGTGGGTATCATCAAAGTCTTTGCTAATCAGTCATTTTTCTCACTTTATTCATCATTTCTTGTAAACGAGCTGAAACATAGCATCCAGCATTCAAGAATGCTGATATTCTATTCCTCAATGACGATTTCAGCCTTGACGTCAATAGCATCGGATAATCCCCAACAGCTCTTTGATTATGCTCCAGCAGTTTTGTCAATAGCAGGAAGCTTGTCCGCTTTGAAAAGCTACGAACCTAAAGTAACAGCTTACACTATACTGATGGTTCTCTCCTCGGCCGTACCCTTGTCTAGAGATGTCATTATGGCATCCATAGATACGATATTAGTTCATTCTGGACCTGAGTTGAGCATCCCGGCTTTTACTTGCATTACAAGACTCTACCAAAGCCTGCAATCCGGCTATCAAGAGTGTCTTCCACATGACACTTTTGAAATGCTACCTCGTGATTTGATTGCTGAGGATTCAGAATATCTTGAGGTCATCCGGACGATTGAATCCAATAATAAGTTTATTTGCAGTTACCTGAAAACAGTCGTGACTGAAAACAAATCAATTTCCACTAAGGAACTTGCATTGATTGATAGTTCTACATCATTTGATGGCTCTCAACTGCAAGGCATTAGCTTGGAGGTATTATCGAAAATCAAGAAAAATGATATAGCGGATGGTGGCATTTTACGGACTATGGTAAAGTTTCTTGTATCAAAAAATGCAGACTTATTCCTGAGAACTATGAAAGATAAGAATGTTTCAATGGATGAATTAGAGCTCAGGCTTCAAACATCTGTTGCTGGATGGTTTCCAACTAGTGTGGTCTTTGATAACGTCAGCAGTGACCTACCTGATATTGAGTTGCAAGACAGTACAGAGGAGACGACTGACTGGAATGAGGTTTTTGCCCAACCAAACTCCAAACTCACGTCATTTTTACAAAGTGACAAGAAAACTGAAGATGAATTACAAAG
Organism: Ogataea wickerhamii; assembly: GCA_030559035.1. NCBI lineage: Eukaryota > Fungi > Ascomycota > Pichiomycetes > Pichiales > Pichiaceae > Ogataea > Ogataea wickerhamii. Next base: position 698,604 of record JAKTQX010000001.1, read on the forward strand.
GTTGAGACATCTCTTCTATAAGGCAATGATATGTGGGCAGTCTGATGAGTTTCTACAAAAATGCTTTTTGAGTGATGGGGCTATCATTTCTTTTCTTTTGAGACTCAGCACATCAAGAAATATACCACTTAAAGGCAGAAGCGTGGCCTTGACACAGCTGATCTCCAAAATTCAAAGTTTAGAAAAGAGCATAACTGTTCATAACATATTTCCTGTTATTGCTACCCTGATAGTCGATAAGGAATCCAAGATCCGCAAGCTGGCTTGCAAAGTGCTTGACACAATGGAAAGAAGAACAGTATCAGAAGAGAATAACATTTTATTTTCTGAGGGACTGTATTCCTCCAGTTCGGCTGAAATCCCCTTGATCTCCTCGAAGGATGGCATATCGTTAATCTCAAAGGTTAATCAATCGAACGCGGATATGATATTGAGTGCGGACCGGGCTTTTTCTGTGTTGGCGGAAATATTATCAGACAAAAAACTCGGCAAGATTGGTTTGGCTTTGTTTGTAGCTCATGCAAATGCAGTGGACCTTCCAACCATAAAGTCTACACTCATAAACATCATTGTCAAAAGCTTACAGGGAATCAAAGGCGCTGTCTTGCCGTCACAATTATTCGAGGCTTTGTTGTCTACATATATCAGTGAAAGAGAAACATGGCATCAGAGATGCGAAGCCACTGGGTGTGATGTCAGCAGTTTTGAATTTCAATTGCTGGCTATAATATCTGATAAAGAAAAGAACAACTTTGCTGTTAAATTCATGGAGAATTCCCTAAACGCACCTTATCAGTCTCTTGTCGAAGCAGCCGAGAGTAGACTCATTGAAGTTTTCCCAGCTTTAAAGCTGGATTTCCAGGTTCGCTTGGTGAGATCGATCATTGATGTTGGACTAGCTGAGTCTGTTTCCATCTTATACGATCCCGTGGAACTAATGGAATCACTACACATATCCAATGACATTTTTATTCAGGTTCTTAAAGCAATCTCTCTCAACGCCTCATTGGTGGAACCTACATCTGAAGAGAATGTTCCCAAAAGAAGAAGAAAATCCTCTGCATCCACTAGAAGAGTCATGAAAGAGCATGAAGTGTCATCATTAGCATTGACTTATCTCCAACAGGTGACTGCTTTGTTGGAGGTGCTTGACAAGGCAAGCTCAGACTCCAACTTCAGTGGATCATTCGAATTGCTAAGACTTTTATTCAACACTCTAGACGATCTTGAAACATTAGGGAAGGATGGAAATCTCCCTACTTTATATTCACAGGAGACACTGGCCTCCTGTATGCTGAACGTTATAAACCTACTGAAAGGATCCAAAGTTGAAAAAAAGGAGAGTCTGCGTGTTGACCTTGTCGTTTCTGCTATAAGGTCCGCTGCATCGCCACAAGTTCAAAACAAGCTACTTTTAGTGGTTGCGGCATTAGCCACTTTATCCCCAGAGCTAGTATTACATTCGGTTATGCCAATATTTACGTTTATGGGAGCCCGAACAATAAGACAAGATGATGCGTTCTCGAGCCATGTTTTAGACCAGACTATACTCCAAGTCGTTCCCGCGCTTGCAAGCGCTTCGCAGTCCGGAATGGCAGAGGAAGCGGAGTTTTTGTTGACTTCGTTTGTTAGCGCGTTTCAACATATTCCAAGTCACCGGAGGGTGCGATTGTTTACAACGCTCAGTGAGACTCTAGGAAGTCAACACTCCATGCATTTGATTTTATTCTTATGTGGACAACAGTACTCAGTGGCCTATAACAAGCATAGAATGGGAGATTGTTCTCTTCTTGTTGATTTCGCTTCATCCTTTCTGTCTTCTTTTAGAGCTGAAGAGCAACTTGCATGCACCAATAGTTTCTTGGATTTGTGGGGCAGCATCCCAAGTGAACCTCTTGACAAGGATTCGCCCGGATTCAAAGCTTTGAGCTCAAGAATCATTTTCGGACCCTCCGTTGTATCGATGTCAAAGTCCGAGTTATTGTGCCTGAGAAAAGGGGAAATCGAGTTCTTGAGACAATCTATTTCTGATTCAAAAACCTCTAGCGGAGTTCCTAGACTAAGACTAGAAATCAGTTCTTTGTTATCATCTGGCGATGATTCTAACAATCTTTTGAAAGCGTTTGCTAAAGTCACTCAAAAAGTTTTGGAGATTATCGACTCCATTGCTGATAGTAGTGATGACGAGCTAGTTCTCAACAGTTTCTATAAGCTTTTGGGTGATGTCATTACTTTCCTACCAGCTGAAGAGTTTGTTAAATCAGTTTCTGATATAATAAAATCTCAAGATCCTTCGGTGAAAACCAAAAGACACTTGACAAGCTTGATACTGGTCAAGTTCAACTTAGAAAAAGTCAAGGATCTACGTGTTTGCGGCGCAGTAAATAGCGTGATTCCTACTTTGCTAGCTAGCGTTAAATCACATGCTGATATCGAGCTTTCGCAAACCTCCCTCGATACACTGAGTGGCCTTATTCAAAGATTCACTGATAGTCTTGATTACTCTTTAATGTCTGAAACATTGGAGGTTGCAATAAGCGATACTTGTCTTTTGAACAAGGATTCTACAGAATTAATCGTTTCTTCGATCAACTGTATTACAAACGTTGTCACTGTGCTTGGTGTTCGGATCATTGGATTTTTTCCTAGGATTGTACCCCCTCTATTCCAGATTTTCGAAGAAGTGGACGGCTCAGACTCAGGAAAGCCCATCCAGATCAGTATAATTGTTCTATTCATGACGCTACTGAGAAGGATTCCTGCGTTCTTAACTCCTAATATTGCCGACATTTTAAAGCTGGTATTCAGTGCGTCTAAAGTTCCAACTGAAATCCGAACGTCAGCTCTTAATGTTGTTGTTGAAGTGGTGGACAGCAAGCTGACACTCGAGATTCTCTGCGATTTGTGGACATTCACCTCCAAGCTTGATGTTACGTCTATTGGGCTGTATTTATCTGCTATGCAATTGGCCATAAACGAGATCGATAAGAAAGCGGCCGTTCTTGTTGCGACAACATTTGTGAAATTCTTGCTGAAGGCTTTGGAGTTCAGGGCTGAAAATACCTTCGATATCAATACAGTCAACCGAGTCGAGGCTTCTGTGATCAAATGTGGAATTGATTACGTGATGAAGCTCAATGATAAATCTTTCAGACCTTTGTTCGCGTCGATGGTAAGATGGGCTTTCTATGGCGAGGGAACTTCAGGGCTTGTTAGCGAATCAGAGAGACTACAGTGTTTCTTCAAGTTCTTCAACAAGTTGCAGGAGAGCCTTAGATCGATTGTGACATCGTATTACTCTTATCTGCTGGATTCTACAGAACAACTGTTGGTAAAGTTTTCCAAGGGAGAAATGAGCGACATCAGCTTACAAAGACTGGTTCTGATTTCACTCACACTGTCTTTCAAGTATGATAGCGATGAGTACTGGCAGTCGGATAACCGGTTTACTGTCATATCCACTGCCCTTTGTGACCAATTGACTGGTATCGAAGACAGTATTGGTAAGTTTCTAGCAAAAGCTATAGCTTCGCTGGCGCAGGATACCTCTGCCTCCGAACAACATAACAAGACTGTTAATGAACTGCTTCTATCTCACATGAAGTCCCATTGCTCTTCCAGAGAGAAATTCTGGGCTGTTCGGACGTTGAAGACTGTTTACAAGAAGGTTGGAGAAACGTGGATGAGTTTGCTACCCCAACTTGTGCCTATAATAGCCGAGCTTCTAGGCGATGACGATGAGACTGTGGAAATGGAGGTACGTATGGGGCTTGTTAAGGTCGTCGAAGAGGTAATGGGTGAGCCTTTAGATAGGTATCTTGAGTGATATAGAACTTGAATCTGTTAATGTATACGATGCTCTAAGCACTTACTCGGTAGGTACACGACGTATAATAAATTCAATCTTGTCTATGTTACAAGTAGACAACTAAGACAAATTCTTGGACAGGCACGGAACAACTACAGAGAGAGCCAGCGGAGTAGTTGTTGGGCTTCTCGGGAATCTCAATTGAAACTTCATAGTCCGCCTATCAGCTACATAAACCTTCTGCGGTCTTGACACTGGAAGGTTTTCGAGATTAGAGCTGCGCCAAAACACCCCTATACATATCAACATTGGATCCAACATCCAGGACATGTCAAAAAGACAACTGGAAAGTCTCGGGCTTCCATCGAGATCAAGTCCGCTTCTTCCCCTTACCGAGAGCGATATAGCCGGGCCGGGTGGGTTTGGCCAGCCCGACGACTTGGCCAGTGTCGTGAACTCGTTGCACTCGTCTTCAACATCTCTTTCGTCTTTTGCTAAGAGGCAGCAGCAACGGCTACACGTGAGGAGCATGAAGAAAAATGCAAGCTCCACATTTGCTGTCCCGCGGTATCTGAAGCGTATCGGGAATGTCCGCTCTTTGGATTTCGAGACGGCAGTATGGGAAATGTTGAATCTGATTGTACAGCCCAAAAGAGTATACAAGTCGCTATACTACCAGAAACAGACGAAAAACAAATGGTCTCGAGATGATCCCAGCTTTGTGATAATCCTGAGCTTTCTGCTCACCGTTAGTGCCATCTGTTGGGGCTTGACATACTCCACCAACATCGGAACGATTTTCAAACTTATATTGTACATGGTTATCTGTGATTTCCTGTTAGTCGGTGTCGTGGTAGCTACAATTGGATGGGTCCTTGCAAATCGTCTGTTTGTGCAACCGGGGACTGGAAGTTCTGCGGTTTATAGCTCGAACAAGCTGCTGAATTTCCTGCTGCCTCGAGAATCTACTCTAGAGTGGGCCTACTGCTTCGATGTGCACTGCAACTCTTATCTCGTGATATGGGTGGGCCTGTACCTGGTGCAATTTTTCCTGCTACCACTGCTGAGACTCAACAACTGGTTTGCCACGTTGATTGGCAATACCCTCTATTTCGTGTCGCTTTCATACTATTGCATCATCACTTTCTATGGGTACAACTCTCTTCCATTCCTACAGCGAACCGAGTTTCTACTTGCTCCGACCCCTGTCCTTGCCCTGTTATGGCTTGTACTCACACTGACGGGTTTCAATGTTGCCAATTACATGTCGAATGCCTACTTCGACTAGCTAACTAGTCTACATGGATCCACGCCACGGGGCGCTCAGGAAAAGGATTAGGTAATACTCCCGTCGTCCAGTGCAAGGATGTTTGATTTTCCACCTTCACCAAAAAAAGAAGCATTGAATTTATCAATAGTCTTGGAGACAGACAGTGTGAGTAATAGGAGTGTCCAGAATCACCAGAGGTGTTCAGGCAACAAAAGTAGCAGCGTGTTTCAATTTGACAATACAGGATGTCTGCGAACCCCGGAAACAAGCTATCAGCATGGAACCCGACTCCGCCTCAGCGTGGGGCGTTTCCGCTCGATCATTTTGGAGACTGTACTGAACAAATGACCAGTTACCTCAAGTGTCTCAAGTTGGTACAGAATGAGAACGCACACAACTGTAGACTCCTGGCTAAGGATTACCTGGGATGTCGAATGCAGCACGAACTGATGGACGAGGTTCCATGGAAAGAGCTGGGGTTGCCGGAGGACCAACCAACAATTCCAAAGGAAAATAAGTAGATACATATGTGAGAATCTCTGATAATAATATACACATTAACGAAAAGTCACGACAAAAAGCAGAAAGAGAACGGCGCGGCACAAGAAGGAGAGCAGGTGGCTATCCTTGCTCTCTAGTTGGCCGCCGATTTAGCTTCTAAGTCCAACACACGGCTCTCTAGAGAGTTCACTTTAGCTTCAAGTATGGTGATTGTGCCATAGAGCTCAGCCAGTGTGGACTCATTTGCAGAACCAGTAAGTGGCTGCGAGGCTCCAGCACCGTAATTAGGTAAAGCCTGTCCCTGATACCCAGATGGGCTCAAGTAGTTTGAGTCGGGCACTCCCTGAGGCTGTTGGCTGTGCTGCTGCTGCGTGGATCTGGATCTCGACTGTCTTTGCTGGGTCTGAATAGCCGCCTGCTGGACATAGTAGTTGGATACAGCAGAAGCCACAGCAGCGGCAGCGGCCGCAGCCTCTGCAGATGATGCGTCTTTACCCTTTTTTGTCACTCTTCCAGAGCCTTGGTCGTACGCTTTTCTCTTACCTGAAGGCGATGAGGGGTCAGCTGGAACGAGGGAAGAAACGGAAATAGGCGAGACAGATTGATCAAGAGATGCAGCACCTCCTGCACACCCTGAAGAGGAGTTGGCGTGTCTCAGAAGAGCATCTGCTCTAGCAAAGCGCTTTTCGCACTTCTCACAACGAAAAGGCTTCTCTCCTGTGTGGAGTTTCTCGTGGCGCTTGAGATCGTGTTGTCTTCTGAATTTGCTAGAGCACTGGGAGCACTCGTAAGGCTTTTCATCGGTGTGGATAAGCATGTGCGATTTGAGGTTGTGCTTTCTGGTGAAGGAATGGTGACACTGATCGCACTGGTATTTCTTGTCCTCGTTGAGAACAGACTTGTCATCGTCGTCGTCTGAGCTATCGTGAAGAGAAGAGGCACCATGTGGGGTGATTTTGGATGAGGAGTCGTGGGAGGCAGACGACTGCTGGTTCATGAGGGATGAGTCGATGTTGGAAAGCAGTGTGAGGGACTGGGACATCGTGCGGGATAAGTGAGGATTCCTTGACAACAGGGTTCCACGGAGTGACAGTGCTTGGCGTGAAAAGACTTGGAACGCGAGATTCGGACGGGCTAAGGCGACTTTCCAGGTTACAGAACCTAACTAGCAGAAATACTAAGGCTGGTTGAAGAATAGAGAAGTGTAGTAAACAAAGGAAAAAGATATGTGGCAAATGTTTTCTTCTAAAGGCTGAGGAGCGGAAGTTTGAGGCGAAGCCATCAGCCAATCAGGAGGCGCGGGTGGCGCAGCCATAGTGGCGCGGCTGTAACCTGCAGATACTGGATTTCCAAAGAGGTAATTCTCCTTTGGTTTGCTGGAGAAAGATACACACCATACCACTTTAGATAATCAAGGTTGCACTGGGTATGTGGCGCAGTGTGGCACAGCGGAAGTAGCGGTGGGAGGTGCATGCTTGTGGGTAAGTGGGGGCCTACCCAATAAGGGCATACCGGGGAGGGGGTAGATAGGGAGGAAATTAGGCCGAGAGGCTAGCAGGCTTATGGGGAGGCGGACCGGACCTCGGGCCTAGACACTCTGCGGGGTTATTGTGGGGACCAGCTGTGCAGGATTCGCCTGGTAGCATTCATCTACCTGTCGATCCCAAATTCCCCAGCAGCCTGCGCTGGTTGGCCGCCTCCCTCCTCTCAGGATAGCCCGTGGGACTCAGGGTTGCTGCTCCTCAAAATTAATTAATTATTGCGCTACCCACCTCATTAATCCCGGAAACTTATAAGTGCAAAGAAGTGCCACTTATTTCGTTACTCCACTATCAATCAGCCTCTATCCTTCATCGATCCCTCTCCTCACCCCGTTGCCCGTTGAACGCCATTGCTCCTACAACCCCCTGCCAGGCTACCCCCACCCCCCTCCGTGTTTGTTTCAGGGATTGTCTGCAAGCGTTCCTGAGACCCAGGCGAAGTCTTTTCTTTTAGTGCGGTGTTTCAGAACGTTGCTGCTGCGTGGAGAGGACGCTCAGTCATTTTTGCGAGGGAATGAGCCACGCTATATAACCAGAAACACCTGCTACTATCATAGCACCTACTTCTGCGTTACTGTGATTCTCGAGTTGGTCTGCTCAGAACGTGAATCATGCTATCAACCCCCCAATATAACCGCAAACGGCCCAGATTGGGCCCTGGATCCCTTTCAAGAAAGCACCACCACCTACCAGGATATTCAGGGGTTCTACCACCGTCCTCAGTACACCAGGAGGTGATCAATCTTGACTCGGATGCTGAAGATTATGTGTTTCGCCCTGCTGACCTTCCTAGTGATTATGACTCGGAGCTGAGCCACAGTAGACTCGGCCACAACAACCTCAGCCACTCGGACATCGATGACACAGACATGGACGATTATGTCCAGCTGCTCGACCCCATGAGCCCGCGTCCTGCATCAGGCCTCTTCTCTGCAGTGTCCAGCCTACGAATGGGATCATCACAGGGACAGATTTCCCTTCCCGCGCGCCAGAGTAAGAAGAGAACGAAGTCGCTGCCACAATTATCTTACTCCAAGCTTCTTTACACACCAACGTTCACCAAAGAGGCAGCGTCGCAAAAGATTGGCCATGTCAAAACCGCACAGGTACATCACCAGCTGGTAAACTATACGTACGGGAAAGAGGTTACGCGCAAGGCGTCTTTCAACGAAGAGGAGAGACTTGGCCATACTATCAAACAGGAACGACTGGCGAGCAGCGACTGGTCTTCAGACTCTGAAGATCAGAGCAACGTCTCAAACGCCTCAACCGCTACCTCTGTTGAAGAGACACCGTGTGACGACAAGGACGGCCACTACATTGCTATACCGGGCAAACCGTTTGCGAATGACAGATTTGAGATACGTTCTATCTTAGGCCAGGGAACATTCGGAAAGGTAGTGAAGGCATACGACAGCTACAACGGTTGCATGGTCGCGATAAAGATCATCAAGGCGATCCCTAAGTATAGAGAGGCGTCGCGGATTGAGCTGCGGGTGTTGACAATGCTAAAAAAACACGATCCGCTTAATATGAATCAGTGCATCCACCTGCGGGAGTGTTTCGACTATCGAGGCCATATTTGTATTGCCACAGACATTTTAAGAATGTCGTTGTTCGACTTTCTAGAACAGAACCAGTTTTTGCCGTTTCCTGGATCGCATATCCAGGCAATTGCCAGACAGCTGATTCGTTCAGTGGCTTTTCTTCATGACCTGGGTTTAATTCATACCGATCTTAAGCCTGAAAATATCCTGTTGAAAGACGACTCGTATGTGGAGAAGTCTTTCCTTACCCCACAAAAAAAGGGACAGCGTACATCATCATTTCGGAAAATTTTGAATGATCCGAAAATATACACAATTGACTTTGGCTCTGCGATTTTTGAGGACGAGTACCACTCTTCTGTGGTATCCACGCGACATTATAGAGCACCGGAAATCATTCTGGGTGTGGGTTGGTCTTTCCCCTGCGATATGTGGTCTGTGGGGTGCATTTTGGTAGAGCTTGTGACTGGAGATGCGCTTTTCAAAACTCACGAGAATGCACAACATTTGGCAATGATGGAGCGTGTTTTAGACGAGCCAGTAGATGTGAAACTGGTGAGGAAGTGTTTCAGTCAAGCATACTCAGGTTCCCAAGGATCCCGGCGCAGGAACTCTTCCGCTTCGGTAAGTGGAGATAGCATTGCGTCCTGCTTTTCCAAGACTAACGGGAGACTGCTGTTCCCAACACCGAAAACGTCACTGAAACTAATTGAGGAGGTCGATGCTGTCTCGACGTTGTCAGACTTGATAGGAAAGAAGGTTGGTCTACCTCTGGATATGCATATGTCGCTAAAGGAGAGCCTGCATATGTTCAAGATCCCAAAACGCGAGGTGGATGATTACGAGTTCTGGTACTGGTTTGTCGACTTGATCAAAAGGCTTTTAGTGTACGATTCTAAAAAGCGAATAACCGCTATAGAGGCGCTAGGACACCGGTGGTTTGAATATGGGATATTCGATGATGGAACAGCCTGAGGTCTATTGAATGATGTTTGGGGGAAATCTGTTTTCTTTTGGTTTTTTTTAGGGATTTGCTGTTTTTATGAGTAGCACCGCTTTCTGCGGGCAGTTGACGATGTTTGCTTTCCAATAAGCTTTTTAGCGCATTCCTTTACCCTGCGCTTTTGATGGTCACTTGAAATACCCGGCTGGACATCAATATGGGGGAGATGGTGTTGATTGAGCACGCATTATGATTTGGGTAATAGTTTATAGGGATTTATCAAAATAATCAAGTGGGTTGAAGATGGAGAAGTATTTCACGTGATTTTGTAAAAGTGAAAAACTTGCCTTAAACATTCCAAGTCCCATACGTTGTAGAGGCCATATACTCGATCAGGATTGGGCCAGCCTCTGCGCTACAGAAGGCAATGACCCATCAGACTGTGGCTACTTTCAACTTTTTCAAAGGCCACCCCTCAACAGAGCTGCTTCCCAGTAGACAGTTCTTAGAGGCTTCCGCCAGGGTACTGAAGAGATTTGACCATACGCTGGACAACTATGATGGGCTAACCGATACACATCCTCTCAACTACGGCCCCGATCTGGGGAATCACGAGGTCAGACAGCTGATTGCATCCTGGAATGACCGCAATTACGGTGTTGGGCAGCCAACAAACCCAGACTGCTTGAATCTCACCTCAGGGGCCTCGTACGGCATCATGAACATTCTCTCCCAGACCACGTCACCCTACAATGATATCACTAGAAGGGCATTTGTTGTCAGTCCAACCTATTTTCTCGTCAATGCGACCCTGATTGATGCAGGATTCGGCAACAAGTTATCTGCTATCAGGGAGCTTCAGAATGGCCAGATAGATTTACAAGCGTTAGAGAGAAAGCTACAGCTCTTTGACGCTGCTTCTCCTGTGAAAAAAGACATTACAAAAGAGGACATCCCAGCTATATACGATCCCGACAGGCCGCTGAAGAAAATATACCGCTACGTCATGTATGTTGTGCCAACATTTTCCAATCCAATGGGAGGCTCTTTGTCGCCAGAAACGAGAATGAAGCTCATTCAGCTAGCAAGAAAGTATAACATGCTACTAATTTGTGACGACGTTTACGATTTACTAGACTTTAGAGTAGAAAAGAAAAGCCTGTTCAAGAGAATGGTTCAGCTTGACCGAGAGACTCTTCCTCATGGTGAACAATTTGGTAATGTTGTTTCCAACGGTACCTTTTCCAAGCTATTGGGTCCCGGATTAAGAGTCGGATACCAGGAGACAGCAACACCGCAACTTGCCAAATACCTCTCGATTGGTGGTGCACACAAGTCAGGTGGATCACCAGCACAACTCAACACGGTAATCGTCGGTGAAATGATCAAGACAGGAGCAGTCGATGAAATTGTTGCAAATCTGGTGAGAGTTTTTTCCAAAAGAGCAACAGTTTTGACACAGGCGCTACGGAAGTACATGCCGCAAGGCTCACAGTTCTCTTCTCTTGAAGGAGGTTACTTCTGCTGGGTTACACTTCCTGAAGGCTACGATTCCCAGAAAATAGCAGCTCAGTGCAGGGAAAAAGGGGTGATCATAGGAACCGGCGATAATTTCGAGGTAGCGGGAGACAGTCTGGATTGGGGAAAGAGTGGTGTCAGACTCTCTATCAGTCATCTTCCCTCTGACAAAATCCTGGAGGGAATCAAGATTTGGGGTGATATTTGTAGATCAAATGCTCCAAAAACGTGAATCAGGATGGTTCAACGAGGACTGACTACCAAAGGCTTTTCGTCAATGCCTCGTGACGAGAGAAAAATGTAACCTAGAAAGGTTGACTGACGCAGGTCAACATGTAGTGACCTTGCTATACATGACGTGTGAGTGCGTTTCGTGTTCCGTAGAGTCAGATCCAAAGTCAAGGCTTAATAATACAAGGCATGGCCTTCTGTCTGAATTAGAGTTGTCTGTACTATCCCTCCAACCTTGTAGGACCTTCTAAAGAACTTGGATGTGATAGTGACAAAACTGATATTGTGTCCCTCACTGCCACAAACAAGAATTCTGAAGTAGCTCCTGATGAAAAAAACAGATATCCAGACGGGTGCCTATCTACGAAACAAAGTGTAGATCTGGCTGAAAAGCGTCATTGAATCCTGGAACTTTCAATGCACCGTCGATCGCGTCTTTAGACTGTATACGAGCTTTGCTCCGGTGATACCCAATGAGCAATCTGGCCTTATCCAGTCATTTTAGAGACAACTTTTTGAGTCTGGACTTTGACCGAAGTCTCGATGTCTTGCTTGACAAGTTGATCATCCCGGCGTCGCTGGAAAAGTTGAGTAAGACGGTTGCTGTAGTCGAGTTTTACTGTGCCCGTGCTGAAGAATATCATGCGTCCGCATCGAGTCTGGCTAGAAAATCTGCTCCCCTCGGCAACCTAATATTCGGCTCCTCTTCACTTGTTAAAACAAATGAGACGCGCCTAGCCACCACAATTACTAAGAGTTATCAGTCGTTGGCAGCTGTCAACCTTCTACAGGGAGCAATTGGGTCAAAGAAGGTTAGTAGCCTAACAGACTCTGTCTTAATCCCTGCCCGGAGGTACTTATTCGACGTGAGTAATATGTTGAGTGAGAAGAAGACTGAGATCTCAGACCGTCTGCGTGAACTGAATAATTTATCAGAGAGAGTGGTCACGTCCAAAGCGAACTATATTAACAGCTCTGAGTCACTTAGTCAATTCGAGGAGGAGAATAGCGAAAGACTGCATGAGCTCAAAAATCAATTGGAGGAACAGCAAAGAGCTGAATGCAATCAGCTACTTGGTGACCCAGCAAAGCACCAGGTTCTAATTGACGGCAAGAGGATGAATAAGGGAGATCTCATAGAGATGATAGGCCGTATGATTCACACAGGCGCTAATGAGCCCAAGTTAGAGAGCACACTCATGGGAAGAAGGAAGATTGCAGAATTCAGAGGGGCGGATCTGTTTGAATTCATAAGGCAGGAGTTCGAAGCAGTTTCAGACCCTATAAGCTTTTGCAATGATCTAATCGATCTTGCCCTAATAAAACCGAAGAACGTATCTAGCTTCCAGAACAGTGCGGTCTCTGTGTATGAGTGGACAGAGCTGGCACAGATATTAGCTGGAGAATTGTCATATGGTCAACACATAACTACAAAATTGTCATCCAAACTTCAGCTGTTCTCTTTCAATCACAGGCAGGAGACCACTCCATTACAGAGGCTTAAGCGGTATCGAGACTTGCTTGAAGAGTCCGCTCAATCATATCAAAAGGCACTGCTAGATTACGATCAGGAACTGCTTCAATTCGAAGTTTCTGCTCTCGAGCTACTGAATGTTTTAGAAAGTACGTTTGTGAATGTTCAAACTTCTATCAGAGATCTTGCAAGGCATTTCTTGCCTTTAATGAGCCGAAAAATTGAGAATTCAAAGGCTCCAGACTACGATTCGACTGAGTCTGACCTGAAGACCCTTATGGCACTTTCCCCGGAGACTGTGAAGTACGTCCCAAAGGTTTTAATATTTGAGAACTACAAGGGCGATTCCAGATTGAATACCATATTTGGAGTGAGGCTTGCGGATGTTAGTAAGGCCTACAGTGGCGATTCCTCGATTATCATAGCTGAGATACTGAAAATAATAAGTGTTGAGCCAAAGCAAAAGCAAGTCGACATCTGGTGTAAGTGCCTGTCTTCAGTTGAGGATCTGAAGGAAGTGATACAAACCCGTTCAAAAATCAATAGCCTTTCTAGAATACAGGGGTCTGAGGAGTTTCTGGAGATGCTTGAGCCAGTACTGGTGGCTCACAGTGATGTGAATCTTGGGTTACTATTGAGAAGATACCTACTTGAGCTTCCAGATTCGTTGATTCCCAGCTCTGATATTAGAATTTTGAACGATGCATTTGAGGAGTCATTTGAGCTGGACCTCAGAGCACTAAAGTCATATTATGAGGCTGACTCAAGCGATAATAACACAGAAAAGTGCAACAAAAACACTCTTAAGCTGATTTTACTATATTTGCTGAAATTGGAAAGTCAGTTAGATGGTGACAAGGAAACAAAAGAAGTGCTCGATCAAATAGCGTTGAATCTAGTTCATTTTCTCATTAAGCCAAGTGCCCGTGGTTCCGAACAGCTGTCTCTCAAAGATCAGTACTGTACTGTTCTGCTGAAGCTGCTGATGGACTCTGTTAAGTCAGAGTAAAAATTCTATAGCACTATCGGTTGAAATCCAATAACAGGGTATTGCACAGCCATGAGTTCAATTTTCATGTTGCTGAATTTCGTGTCAGTAGATATGCACCAAGGCTGTTTAACCAAAGTGGTCAGTCGCTATGTTTCAATATTGAAGGGTTACTTGATTGCAGTTGTGACTTCTGCAAATAGAAACTGAGACCCCATTCGAGTTAGCACGTGCGCTGATGTACTCCTGGAACATCTGTAGGCCTCAGCTAGTGTACATTTGTGCGATTGAATCTCTTTTGTCCCAATACGAAAGACAGTTGATCTAGAGTATTGTCCATTGCAATGGGACTGGGGAGAGTAACTGAGCTCTCACCACTTTTCCTTTCGCTACCCACATTTATTGTATCGCTCACTCTGACCAATACACAGCCGAACTCGACAGGTCAGAATGAAGGTATGCTGCACAATGCCTATTGCATCGCTGTTATACAGTCGCTTGTCATTTCGTCATTGGTTTTATTGACCTTTTCCGTTGTGAGGAAGCTTGGTCTTGATAAAACATTCACCTCTGGTTCTGACAAAGAAAGAAATGTTCCTGTCATCACTGGCCATTGGAAATGGATCTATTCAGGTTTGGGGCTCATAGCGTTGTCCACCATATTTATCGCAGACAGTTTATTGTCTCCATTGAGACTAGTAAACCTTATAATAACTGGTATGATAGTGAGCAGGACGAAGAGTGAGCACATTACTGTCAATCTGGCTCAGACCTATACTCTGGAAGAAAACAGGTTGCTGATCATGTTCAAGCAATACCAGCTGACCGTCTTATACGGTCTTTCATTTGTAAGTGATATTGGTTTACAGATTTTGAAAGGAGAATCTGTGTCAACAGTGGTATTTGGATATCTGATATTGCTGTTCCCTTTCTACCTGTTTTTGAGTCCATACGCTTCCGAAATCTCTGACCTGACGGTCCGTCCCGACGTGAACGTCGCTTCCGTATTCACAATGATATCATTGATAGTGCTGGTCGTACTAGAGTTTGGTAGGCTCAATTTGAAAATGATTTTCATAACCCTCGGTTCATTGGCTATACTGGTTTTGAGCCAAATTGATGTTTCCAGAACTTCGAAGCATGTGTTTTTTAGTAGGGCACTATTTCTCAAGGATTACAAGGTAAACCTGGTTATTCTCAATGTTGTTACGACGGTCATTCTTTTTACATGTACTACTTCTGAATTGAAAATCAACCAGCAGTATTTTGGATCGTTCATTTGGGGGTTGATCAAGTCGAACGCTCTTGAATTCTTGTTGAACATGCTGCTGATATATCTCATGAAGCCCCCGGCACATGTTCCTGTCAGCGAGAACGCCGATAACTCTAAAGAAGAGGAACTTGGTGATATAACTAGGAACAGCACCACTGCCATCCTTATCCAGCTGGTCAGCTCAAAGGAAACCAAACCCATATTGAGTTTTCTACTTCTCAATATCTCCTTTATGTTTGTACAGTTGCTTTACTCGTTCAGGTCGAAATCCTTAAGCTTGTTGAGTGATTCATTACACATGCTACTGGACTGCTCATCCTTGTTTTTGGGATTGCTAGCTTCTTGTATTGCTAAGCGCAATCTGGAAAAACCATCAGACGATTATCCGTTTGGGCTGGCTAGAATAGAAACATTAGCCGGGTTCACAAATGGAGCCCTACTACTTGGAATTGTGTACGGCATCTTCATTGAGTCGCTTCAAAGAATATTCAATCCTGTGGATATAGAGAAGACCAACGAGCTGCTTATCGTTAGTATTCTAGGTCTTATCGTTAATTTGGTAGGAATAGTTGCTTTCAATCATGGACATGAACAATCACATTCACAATCACACTCGCACTCTCACTCTCACTCTCACTCTCATTCTCATTCTCATTCGCGCACTAATAAAGAAATTGAAGAGGCCTCAACTGGCTCAGATGATTCCGCTACTGAAGAAGGACATGGGGTGAATGATAACATGCATGGAATATTTCTTCACATCCTAGCAGATACTCTTGGCTCACTTGGAGTGATTTTATCTACGATTATCATCAAGATCACAGGAGTCCACATAGTAGATCCATTGACCTCAGTTTTCATTGCACTACTCATTTTAATATCAGCCAGACCTCTGTTGAGTTCTTCTTCTTCCAGTTTGCTGCTCTCTGTTCCAGATAACACTGAAAAGGAGCTGAAAAATGCTCTGAACGAAGTGCTGATGATACCCGGTGTGAAATCATATACCAGTCCGCGTTTTTGGCCTATGGATACCAAAGACTCGAAATTGACCGGCTATGTACATATTCAATACTACAAAACGGAGAACTCGTTACCTATTCGAATCAAGGTGAACAAGATCTTCAAAGCATCGAAGAAAATCCAAAAAGTTTATTTTCAGATGGAAAATGAGATGGATGACTGCTGGTGCAGAAAAGAGAGTGCATTCAGTGCACTGTAGCATGCAAATTACACATCTTTCATCCTTCTCACAGTCTGTAGACTGGTGAACAGCTTTTGACATCTTCCAATAGGAGTTATCGGTTACCCTCTCTTCCTTCCCACGGAAGAGGAAGTCACATGAAATGACACTGTTGTCACCCCACTCACAAGGAAGAGGCTGCATGTGGCTGTGCGAGAAATATTTATATACCCGGAGTTGCAAACTTAAAGATACAGTTTAAGCGACAACATAAAATTAGGCTTCAGCACTTTCAGGTTCGTTTACAGCTCGATGATAGCTTATTGGCACAGAAGATGAGCTCAGAAAAGAAAGAAGCCCCACAACAACAAGCAAAGAGCCAGAACAGCTCTAAAAGCTGGCCCAAAATAGGAATTTTGCTTCTTATTGTGGGTGTAGTTAGTTTTGGTTTTTTGCATAGAGACAAGGCAGACGGTTTCTCCAGCGGAATAACAGGGGTTGTTTCGGACTTACCTGACGATTCCGTCTGTCCTCTATTTGACAAGATAGAGTTCCAGAACCTTGAGACATCCAAGACAATTTTATTTGATGAATCGTTTCGCAACAAGTCTGCAGCAAGGCTCAGTAAGGCTGTACAGATACCCACATGGATTAGCGATAGCAGCAACGACTTTGGGGTCTTCATCAAATTTAGAAAGTACTTGGAGACTGAGTTCAAAACTGCATTCAAAGCTGCGGAAGTGTTCACAGTTAACGAACATGGGCTGGTACTTGAGTTTGCAGGATCCGACCCCAGTCTTAAGCCTTTGATGCTTACTGCTCATCAGGATACGGTTCCTTTAGGGAGTAACTCATATTGGCTAAAAGATCCTCTCAGTGGTGACTACGATGGAGAGAAAGTGTATGGTCGAGGCGCAATGGATTGCAAAAACCTCCTTATTGGTCTTCTTGAAGCGGCTGAGATACTGATCGACGAAGGCTTCTCTCCCAAGAGGACACTTCTGTTGGCTTTTGGATTTGATGAGGAGAGTTCAGGAACTCATGGAGCCAAAGAAATTGCTAAATTTGTGGTTGACAGATATGGGGAAAACTCCATTGACCATATTATTGACGAGGGTCCTTCCGCATTTTTATCGATGGATGGCAAACACTTTTCTCTTATAGCCACTGGGGAAAAGGGGGAACTGGATGTGATTGTGGAGATACTCGCTCCAGGGGGACACTCTTCTATCCCAACCGACCACACCGCGATTGGCTTGATTTCTAAGTTCATTTCCAATTACGAAGATGACCAGTTTGAGCCTATCCTTATAAATGCGAGTCCAGTTCTTAATGCACTTCACTGCGTTTCCAAATACGGGGATATTCCAAAGTCGTTCAAAAGTGACATCTTAAAGGCGCATCTGGATGCAGATGCAAACAAGAGAGTCTTGAAAAGTCTGGCCGGAAATAGGCTTACGAAGTACACTGTTCAAACGTCCCAGGCTGTTGATATAATTGAGGGTGGTGACAAAGCGAACTCACTGCCAGTCAATGTTACTGCACTTATCAACCATAGAATCACAGTGGGCAACGATTTCGATACTATTTGGAACAAAGCTGAGAAGCACGCTAAGAAGCTTGCAGAAGAGTACGACCTGGGACTTACAGTGAATGGAAAAACTGTAATCGAGCCAGGAGACGGGAAAAAAGGAGCAATCAATATCACCCCACATGCCCCTCTTGATGTTGCTCCTATCACCCCAGTCAATGATGAGATATGGAGAACACTGGCCGGTCATTTGCGTTTCTTCTACGAGGACTTAGTGTATCCTGAGAAGTTCGAGGAAGATGAAGTACTCATTGTGAGTCCTGGAATGATGACGGGCAATACTGACACAAAGCACTATTGGAAACTGTCCGACCATATATTCCGTGTGCAGCCTGGATTCACTGGTTTGGAGTCTGGAATCCATGGGGTCAACGAATTTGTTCACATTGATTCACATCTCCAGGTTGTATCTTTCTACTACAACTACATTTTTGATGTATGCGGGGACCTTTCCTAGGACTTTTCCTTCTTTAAGTATATCCAGATCTGGAAGCATTGTGTACACTTATCTTTTATCCCTTCCAGCATTTTGGATATGATAACCGGTAAAGAGATCTTGACTGCAATTGTAAGAGGTAGAAAAAATGGTCGTGCGGCACCCTAAAAAGTATTCTCTGAAGGCGAATATTTAGTTAGATTTCCAATCACTTTATACAGTGTTAGGAAGAAAGATGCTTTCGGTATAAACACAGTGAAGACGTCCTATACAACTAGATAGATCATGAGTCAAGCTGCAATGCCGACTCTGGGCTCCGAGTATGCCTCGGAGGTCCAGCATCAACCCATAGAACACAGATTTAACCCTTATTCTGGTAAGTGGCTGATTGGGGTTGAAGGTTAACTAATAGCGAGCAAGTTGAGAAGTACTAACATGTTGGACCAATGATGATGAACAGATAACGGTGGGACAATTCTAGGTATTGCGGGAGAAGACTTTGCAGTTTTAGCGGGAGATACAAGACATACATCGGGATATAGTATCAACTCTCGTTATGAGCCGAAAGTGTTCGATGTTGGAGACAATCTCTTGCTGTCTGCCAATGGGTTTGCAGCAGACGGCGACAGACTGATCAAGGTCTTTCAGAATCAATTACAATGGTACCACTTTGATCATAACAAGCCAATGAGCTGTGACAGTGCAGCAAGATTCATACAGCATCTATTGTATGGGAAGAGATTTTTCCCTTACTATGTGCACACGTTGTTGGCCGGAATAGATGATGAAGGTAAGGGTGCTGTCTATTCTTATGATCCAGTTGGATCTTACGAGAGAGAGCAATGTAGGGCAGGAGGCGCAGCTGCTTCATTGATAATGCCTTTTTTGGACAACCAGGTCAACTTCAAAAATCAGATGGATCCCGCCAGTAATGGTACTAAAAAGAAGGAGCTAAGATACCTGACCCTTGAAGAAGTTTTACAGCTGGTGAGAGACGCGTTCACTTCTGCCACTGAAAGACACATCGAGGTTGGTGATGGTCTGGAGCTTCTAATTGTTACAAAAGATGGAGTTAGAAAAGAGTATTACCCTCTTAAGAGAGACTAGATAATCTATAATACTTAGTCTGAACAGAGCATGACTAAAAACGATAGTCTCAGCGATCCAATCCACCCTAATGTTTATTACATGGTGTTATGATGGTAAAATTGCCCTTACGAGACAGTCACCCCAAGACTGATTTCGTTTTGACCAGTCCGGCATTTTTTTTGTCACGTTTACTGTGGTAGGTTGAACTTGATGCTCTTGATCACCTTTTGGTAGTAAACGTAGAAGAAGTCGGAATATACCAGTGTTTGAATGAGTCCGGTCACAACCGCAAGCTTATCGAAGTGGCCCTCAGCGTAGTATCTGTAAAACCAGTTGGGGATGTAGAAGGCCCTGTATAATCCCATAGCAAATATGTAATGAATTGTGAGAAGTTGCGACTCTCCACTTCTTTGAAGCATGAAAAGTTGAGGGAGGATAGCGACAGATTCTAGCCATAAACTGAAGCTCCATAGAACCTCAATCAGAGTAAACTTGTAGTTGAATATACAACCCAGAATAAAGGAAGGAATCAGTAGATACTCTATTTTGAACTCATTCACGTTCTCGGTTATTGGTTTGGAATATTTCTTCATCAATACGATGGTATAAATTGAAGAGGAAATAAAGAAGATCTTCATCATAGTATTGTACAAGGACACATAGCTGAAGAACAAGTCCAGGTATCTAGTGACGCTGACAATTGCGAACAGTAACTGTGTTTTCATTGAAACACCCTTGACGGACTTGTTGGTCTCGATAGAATGCAGTAGGATGATGATCGAAACCAAATGGGAAACATCCCCCGCCATACGAAAGAGATTCATCGTAACTGATGGGATATGTGAGCAGAAAAGCTTGCTGGCCCTGTGTATGTTGCTCCTTGACGGCCAACTTCAGAATCAGAATTACGTCTATATAATGACACTTGTACGATGTGATTTTTTTAATATTGAAATTTGTTGCACGACCTTTACCTTACCACTGGGTGAAGATTTCATTATCCAAGTCTGTCATAAGTCTCTATATTTCCGATAGTCGTAATCATCTTCAGAGATGTCCTCCTCACTTGCAGAATCGTCTGATCCAGCAGACGGTTGATTCTGCTGGCGCCATTCTGCAAGATTGATCTCCTTTTGACCCACATCTGTTTCCATCAGAATGCCAACTATCTCTTCGGGCCCAACGTTCTCCTCTAACACGTATATCTCCTTCTCGTTGTCATCTCTATATTGAGGGAAATAGAACAGTTTTGGCACGCTGTTGACTGTGAAATCTTTGACAAGTTCTGCATTCGCTGTATCAGAGATATCGACAGAGGCGAACACTGGAGAAGTATCCGGCTGGGTGTCCTCATAGTATTTCGCCAATCTCTGATAGAATGAATTGTGAGAATTATCCCAGCGGTCAATCCATGGAGCGTAGAATACCAGGATGATGTCTTTATTCAGTTGGTCATAAATCACTGTTTGGATATTGTCCGGCGTGACCTCCACCACAGACTTGGGCGGATAATGAGGCTGGACCCCTGTTACATCATAAAGGTATTCGATCAACTTCTCGGTTGTCCTCACGCCTTTGTAAGCTCCAATCTCGTCTCCTTCAGACGAGAATAGTTTGAGTACCGGGAATGCGACAAACTTGTACTTATTCCTTATCCGTTTGTTGTCTAAACCGTTCATTTTGAACACCTGGACATTTGTGTCCTCGTACAGCTCTCCCAGGGGATCAAAATGAGGGTTGAGGTTCTCGCAGTGCTTGCATGTCGGCGAGTAGAAGTACACAAAGGAATACTTGTGAGGCTTTCCGAACACCAGATCTTCGAAGTTGTAGTCATGCACCTCAGTAACGACTGCCTCAGAAACGATGCTCAGCAGCAGCAGCAGCAACACTAGAAACACGCTCTTGCCGGGGCCCATGGCTGTCGCTTGGTATAGGGCTACCTGAGGGTGAAATCCTGAGAGAGAATTGGTAGGTGTGGTAAGTGTCAGACTTCATCCAAGACTCAACATGATCTGCGGAGATGAAAAATATTAAGGGATATTTCGGAGATAAGAGCAGAGCAGGGTCCCACTATGGTTCAAGATGGCGTTGCGGAATCTCAAAGGTGTGGCCGTGTAGGCTAGATGCTTTCGTGTATCAGGACGAGCAAAATACGGAGCAGCAACACACTGATCGCACATATACATATGTAGGAACTGTTATAGTGAGAGAGAACGAGCAAATTAAAGGAACACAGCCCGACTATTGGGAGGTATATAAGACGAGGACCATGGCTGGGGTCAAACTATTGCTATATTCTCAGGGTAGGTTGTAGTCATAGCTATGTGCACTGCAGGGGCGAGGAAGCATGTAGGTGTCTTGCCTCGGTGAAGGAGGGAAATGACAGGCCTTGCTGGCTGGGAGTGATTCCCGACCGGGTAATCACAGCATAGCGGCCGGGTAACAAACCGCAAGAAAACCGCTGTTGGCACTTCAAGAAGTCGCCGCAAAGCACCACCTACTTTCGACTATTGAACCTCTCAGATTTGCATTCAGCTCGCTACATCCGTACACCTGTTTTGGAAGTAATTATAGGGTGTGCGTGTGGTGCCGAAATTACTAATTATCATTGGAGAAGCAGGTGGAAAATTGTTTCTAGACCCGGCCGCGCCTCATCTCGTTCCCCGCCCAGGGGGGCCGACCGGGCGTTTTCCGCGTCCGCCCCGAAGAGCTTCCTGTTGGAACATTGCTGCTGCTGGGGAGTCTCGCTTTATAAAATGTGGGGGGCTCGCTCAGTGTTGAAAATTAAGGAGGGCGACTTAGCTTCTTCCTGTTGGCATCTTTTGATTGGCTTATTACAGGTATAATAAGGTTGACTATTGAAAATGGTTAAAGCAGTTGCAGTTGTGAGAGGAGACTCCACCGTTCAGGGTATCGTGACATTTGATCAGGCGTCCGAGTCGGACCCAACCACCATCTCGTGGGAGATTTCAGGGAACGACGCCAACGCATTGAGAGGGTTCCACATCCACCAGTTCGGAGACAACACCAACGGTTGCACCTCTGCCGGTCCCCACTTCAACCCACTGGGTAAGAATCACGGAGCCCCGGAGGACGAGGTCAGACACGTTGGAGATTTGGGAAACATCACCACCGATGCCAACGGAGTTGCCAAGGGCGCCAAGCAGGACTTACTGGTTAAGCTCTTCGGCGAGAACTCCATTCTCGGAAGAACCGTGGTTGTTCACGGAGGAACCGATGATCTAGGAAAGGGAGGCCACCCAGACTCACTCAAAACTGGAAATGCCGGTGGAAGACCTGCCTGCGGAGTTATTGGCTTTGCCGCTTAGGCCCTATTATATTATCTATGTTTAAAGGTAACTTATAATCAATACTATCCGTCTTTCTATGTACAGGATTTCATTCGCCGCCCCCAAATCCGAAGGGCATGATTGTAGAGCTGTTGTTGCTGTGTCTGCTGAAGTAGTCAAAGTCGATCGATACGGCATTGGCTAGCAAGACTGCCTTCTGGTCCAGCGTCATGCCTGTTTCTGTCACGGGGTGATAGTAATCTTCTAGACCCTGGAAGCTAGAAGGATCCATGCGCACTATATACACTCCTGTATCCGTGAGAAACTCTCTCATAAACCCTACAAAGTTTCTCGAAACAGCACCCATGATAGTGCCGTCTTCTCCAGTGACAGGAAACTCCCATGACAAAAAGCCAGCATCGATCTTGCCGTACTGCTCCAGGTTATCAATCCCTTGTGACTTGAACAAATTGTACCTTCTTCTCCATAGATGCCAGCTTTGTATTGATTCTCCAATGAGCAAGCCGTCTTCTGTCGCTCCTCTGACGTTGGGCAAGAAGGCCTTGATGTGCGAGTTGATAAGGCTGAATGGTCTGCGAATTGTCATTAGGAGATTTCCAGAGTTATCGAATACATCCACTAGAAACGGCCTATGCAAGCGGTAAATCTGTCGCATAACAGCTTTAACGATTCCAAAATCGCGCTCCAAGATATATCCAATCTGTGTCCCCTGACTGTCCATGAGAATGTACCTGTTGGCTTGTTCAAAACCCAAAAACAAGTTCATGAATTCTATTTGTCTCTGGATAACCAAAGTGGGCTGTGATAGAATCCTACTGAGTGGATCCGACACGTCGACAATTCCGCCAGAACCTGGGTATATTGTTTGGGTATTGAAGGAGTGACTTTCTTGGACATTTTCTCCCCGAACTGGGACTTCTACAAAGTTCCTTGTCTTCCTCCCTGGAACTGAGCGGCCTGAAGTATTGTAGTTAAGCGGTGAATAATGTCTCGCTAGTGAGGGCAATAGTGGCTCTCTTGAAAAGCTCGTTCTGCAGAATCGACCCAAACATCTGGGAGAGATTCGCCGAAAGCCCAGCATTTGAAAATGCAAACTTCAGGGGGGTAACTCAGCAGTATACCAATACTGTCTTCAAGCTGATGAGAAGCGCACGGATGGCAACTTTCGAAAAAAGTAATACTTGTAGATGAACGAGACTCTCCCTTTATAATGGCCGCTCCTCCCACAAAATGAAGATGGTGTACGGGTGTTGGAGAGTCCAAATATTTCACTCATGTCGAAGTTCTAAAAATTTTCAACAGTAAAGTAGCATCACCATGAGTTGTTGTAGTGCCACGAATACATCGCTTTGTCTAAACGAGGAAGAGGAGTGGCATCCAGACAGTAGAGTGGCCCAGCATGCTTCTGCGACCAAGCATATTCACCAGAAGCGTTCACACAGTACCTAGATTGCCCAAACAAAATCAATGGTCTTCGGAGGGTATTCAGGGACTTATGTCACCCCAACAATTCAAAACCAGCTGGACCGACTACCAGAGATTTCTGACTGATAACCTATCTCTGAAAACTGCGGGGACAGAATTCGAGGTCAGAACGCCACTATCCATTCTTCTGAGCACAGCCAGAAGATCGCATCTCTCGTCCATATTTCACTATGCATCACAGTCTCACAATAATCATCTTTTCTTTCAACAGTTGAAAGACTCAGACCGTGCTGCCACACGCTCGGACCCTTCAGAAGCTATAAGACCACATCTGCATGCGCTGATCACCAAAACTTACGGGTCTCTGGAAGACTTCAAAAATGAATTTCTATTCAAAGCTGACTCTCTGTCTGGTAATGGATGGGTGTTTCTGATAGAAACTCAGGAGAAGGGTCTCAAAATCCTCAGCTGCCATAACGACGGAACCCCGTATCTGTACAGCAGAAACCAGCTGCTGGATCTGAACGGTGCAATTGATTTCTCTGACTATGAGGTGCTTATAGCTGATAAAGAAAAACTGAATAACGGCGTCAAGGATTATAGTCTGCCGCTTCTAGTCTGTAATGTCTGGGAGTACGCCTATGTTGAGGATTATGGAATAGGTGGCAAGGGTGATTACCTCGAAAATTTCTGGGATTGCATCGACTGGAGCGTAGTCAATAAGCGTGTTTTCGTCAATTATGAGTCCTGATCCAATAAGTGCGTCTTGCTTCTGTATATAGCCACCCAAGCGATTCTCACAGATCTTCATCCAAATCATAATCTTCGTAGTCGCCGCAAAACAGTAGCATTTCCCTCAAGTATTTGTCTTTATAAAGATCAACTTTGGAAAGAGCCGCTATAAGGCTGATGTTGAAGTTACTCAAAGCCAGGTTTTTCCGTATCAAGCTCTGTTGCTTAGATTTGTATAATTCCGAGCTCCCGGTCTCGTCTTCTTCAAGAATGGAGTTTTGGAACCTCAATGCCTTGTTTTCATCAGTAGTCTTGAGGTAGGACCTCACAAGATCTCTGACATCATTGATTTCCGCGTTTACCATTCTGCGGTATTCTGCAAGCTCATTTTCTAGCGAATCTCCAGCATGTAGCTGGTTCATAATCTTTATGCTTTCGGAGTCTCTTTCTTCAATGTCTTCCAGCAAGCGCTTTTCATTGATTCCCTCACCATTCCCATGGATCACCTTCAGGGTAGGGTACGTTATCATGTGCTGCTCTATGATTTTCAGTCGCATATTGATCATTTGTTGGAGAAAGTCTGGCAACAGCTTTTCTGAATCACTGGCCATGCTTTGCACGAGTTCGTGGTGTAGGAGAACAAGAGGCAGATCCTCAAATGAGTCCAAGAGAGACTGATACGCAGCGCTTATGGAGTCGGCAGGCTCTTTCGACAGCTTGGCGATCTGGGTTTTGGTCAGAAGCTCGTCTACCACTGCTACTAGCTCGTGGTAAACTTGTGCGTGTTCTTTCTCCAGGGAGGATTGCTGGACACTTGTTGTGTCATCACCTACAAGGACAACCTGACTTTGGGGAACATTTTCAGTAGCCATGTCTATCTGGGGATCGGTGAATTTGATGCTCTAGACTCTGCAAGACACGTAAAGTTTATCGTTTGTTTTGGTGATTTAAAAATATGATTTATTCCATGTGCACTCAAAATAGTATTTATATATAATACCTATACATCTTATATATTTGGTAGTACGGATTATCGAGCGTATACCAGACCTGTATTCATGGAGGCTGTAGACCCTTCTGCAGGAGATGAACTGTCTGTGCCCGAACGCAGACAGTTCAAGTTTCCGTCCATATACGAGTTTCCGCCGTTTTTCACTAAACAGCCCAATTTACAGACCTATGAAAGACAGCTGGAGCTGTGGGTGAGTCTGGTTCTGGATTACTGTAAATTCAACAGGACCTGGGTAATAACGCTGAATGGCCAGGCGGCAACAAGCTCCGAGGCCGACAATGCCTCTGAATCGGCAGAAGAAGACCCGGATGAAGACTTCATGGAACTGAATACAGACTCGCTGTTCACTAACACCAGAATTGGTCGATCGCTGAAGGCTGACTTCATACTGGAGTTGTTCAAGCATATGGTTGTCCAAGGAAAGGCTTCCTGGGTCAACCCCAAAAACCATAAGCTAGGCCTCTTGGTGTACTGGCATAGTCTCGAGGAATGGGCGGACATCCTATTTGAATGGGTGAGTATATCAAGGCAACACTGCGGTGACCGCGTACAGTGCAAGTACTAACTAGGTATAGATTGAGAATACGGGACAGGGAAACACTGTGTTAACGATTTATGAGCTGCGGAAGAGCGATCTTGCGGTGAACCAAGATTTCTACAACATCAATCCAACGATCTTGCTGAAGGTTCTGGACGTGCTGGTTAGAGACAGACGCGCTCAGATTCTCAAAGACAACGATGGGTCGATTGCTGGGGTCAAGTTCAGTTGATGATCAACCGGGACTAAGAGGGGGGGTGGGGGTAGAATGGACGCGTCGACAGACGCACCGAGACGCGACCGACGTGCGCGGTGCGCCACTCAATTAATTTTACAAAATTTTTTTTCTCATGTCTTTATATATTGAACATGGCCTTGTCCCGAAGTGACAATAAACATGTCCAGCAAAGAGCCTTTCTTGTCACTTGTTAAACCAAGTCTGCTGGTAAAAGCCTGCTGCACCATCTCCAGTTTACGATCAAATCATGAAATACGTCGTGGTATCAGGAGGGGTTATTTCCGGAATCGGAAAAGGTGTCTTGGCATCTTCTACCGGCATGCTTTTGAAGACGTTAGGTTTACGTGTAACGTCTATCAAAATCGACCCCTACTTGAATATTGATGCAGGAACAATGTCTCCTCTAGAGCACGGGGAGTGTTTCGTGCTGGACGATGGCGGAGAAGTTGATCTTGACCTGGGAAATTACGAGAGATACCTAGGAATATCGTTAACCAGGGACCACAACATCACTACTGGTAAAATATACTCGAATGTGATTCAGAAGGAGAGAAAGGGTGACTATCTGGGAAAAACGGTTCAGGTTGTTCCTCACATCACCAACGCGATTCAAGACTGGATCGAACGAGTGTCAAGAATCCCGGTTGATGATTCGGGATGTGAACCAGATATCTGCATTATTGAGCTGGGAGGCACTGTTGGCGATATTGAGTCTGCTCCGTTTGTAGAGGCTCTCCGACAGTTCCAGTTCCGCGTGGGCCATGAGAACTTTGCTCTAATTCATGTTTCTTTGGTTCCTGTGATTCACGGCGAGCAGAAAACCAAACCAACACAAGCCGCAATCAAAGATCTCAGATCCCTGGGGCTTTCTCCTGACATGATAGGTTGCAGATGTGCCACCGAGCTTGAGAAGCCAACCACTGACAAGATAGCCATGTTCTGCCACGTCGGACCGGAACAGGTATTGGCAATTCACGACGTTAACTCCACGTATCACGTGCCTCTCCTTCTTAAGGAGCAGAAGATGATTAACTATCTCACCAAGAGACTTCAATTGAACTCGTTGAACATCTCAAATCAAATGCTGGTGAAGGGTGAGCAGCTTTACCATCAGTGGGTCGACTTGACGACCCAGCACGATAGATCATACGAAAAAGTCACCATTGCTATTGTTGGAAAATACACAAACTTGCACGACTCATATTTGTCTGTTATAAAGTCACTCGAGCACAGTGCTATGAGATGCTCTAGAAGACTGGAAATTGTCTGGGTTGAGTCCACAGACTTGGAGTCAGAGATGGAGCTTATAAGCAAGGCCAACTTTCACACTGCCTGGCAGATGGTTTGCAAGGCAGATGGAATCCTCGTTCCTGGTGGATTTGGCTCTAGAGGTATCGAGGGAATGATTGCTGCAGCCAAATGGGCCAGAGAAAACAACATTCCGTACCTGGGCGTATGTCTAGGGCTGCAAATTGCTGTTATTGAGTTCGCCAGAAATGTGCTGGGAATTAAAGGCGCGAGTTCGATGGAGTTCTTTCCCGATATTGAGGAGGACAAGGCGGCAGTTGTTTACATGCCGGAGATTGACAAGGAAAACATGGGTGGAACCATGAGACTTGGGTTGAGACCAACTTGCTTCCAGCCTTTCACAGAGAACTCTATAATGAGAAGGCTTTACGGTGGTGAAGAGGCAGTTCTAGAGCGACACAGACACAGGTATGAAATAAATCCAAAGCTGGTCCCATCTATTGAGGAAAATGGACTAAAATTCATTGGCAAGGACGAAAAGTCAGAGAGAATGGAGGTATTTGAACTGGAAAATCATCCTTTTTTCGTGGCAACTCAATACCATCCAGAGTATCTCTCCAAAGTGTTGGATCCGTCCCGTCCATTTTTGGGTCTGGTTGCTGCCTCGGCTGGCATTTTGGACAAAATTCTCGAACAGGATCTCAAAAAGACCTCCAAGGACTTTTGAGCTGGCAATTTCGAAACCGAATCATTGGGAGTTTTCCATCAACTGTCGTTCCTGGTGTTTTAATAGAGCCTTTTCTTCATGTTTAGTATCAGTTTGCAATTTGCGTAATTGACGATCAGCATCTGGCAAATAAAAAAGTCAGCCCACCACGAGCAATCCAGATTAGCGGTCTAACATCTTAATTATGACAACGTGAACTCGATTGCTCAAATCATTTTGCAGCAAGTTTCAGCACTCCCCAGAGAAACCAACCTGAAAAGATTGGAATAGTGAGGTTATCATCCAAATTGAACAATTCAACAGCCTCGCTGGCGGAAGCAACAAAGCCACACAAAAGAGAAAGTACATGTATGTTCAATGAACTTTTGGAAGGAATCCATGCAAGTTGGGAACCCGTGTTTACCTCAGGATATGCAGGGATAAAGTACCCGTAAAACAAGTAAGATGTTAGCACTCCAGTAACAAACGCGGCAATCGTGCCGGCGAGCGATTTGTTTTTAGAGAGTCGAGGCGTCAAATGGCCAAATGCTCTCCCAAACGTAGACGCGGCGGTATCAGACCAGCTCAACAACAGAACGGCCATCACAGAAATATCCTTCTTCTGCGTCAAGAAGACAATGGAGAGACCAAGGAGATACCATATCACCCCATTGAAAGAGTTCACCTCCTTCTCTCTCATCAGGAACCCAACAGCTTTGCAATATATCCTGTTGAACTCGGGTACTTGAAATCTAAAAATGTCCAATGTCAGCACACTAACAAGTCCGTATATAAGCGGTCTCACAATGGCATCAGTCTGTATATTATTGACATATAGCAACAACGTAATGAACCCGATCGAAACATGGAAGACCTTTCTAGGAACCTCGTATCGATGTATGAAGCTCTTGAACTTCTTGTGTGTCTCTAACAGTAGATCTGCAGTACTCGAATTCTGAGATTTCAGACTGGCAGCAATATCTAACGTACTGTTCTTACTTTCGGGCAGCTCATTATCGGAAGAGAGTGACGACTCGGGATCATTCAACCCACTCAGTTCTGATTCCAGCTCATTAACTGACTCGTCATTGATTGAGTCCCCGTCAACAGACTTCTCATCTGCTGTTCCACTGAGAGTAAAGTCGGGATCATCATCCTCGTTGTATGAATCATCAGAAAGCTGAATGATGATGCTAGGTGCAGAGGTGTTAACTGCCTGTTTCGCATTCTGTACCCTTTTCTTGCCGGAGCTACTGCGCCCATTCAAAGATGAACGTGTCATGATGTTTCGCAAAAGAGGTTCAAACGTTTGTACGCCAACCTGAAACTGTATAAAGTGTTTGAATCAGAGAAAACTACCGTTACACAATCACCACCGAGTAAACAAGGTATCCTTTGAAGAGAAAAAAAGTTTTATGCTATATATTATACACACACAACTCTTTATCATATGTGATTCTCGCGTTCTGAACACGAATGTATTATGGCAGAGCGTAATTTTGGGGGAGGCAGGACCGCAGATGTCAGAAGACACAGCTTATCACAGTTCTAAAGTTTCTTCAGAAACCATTCCATAAAGATCTGCCACTAGTGCGAGAAGATTATCGAGCTCATTGGTGATGGAGTTGGTCACAAGATTGTAAGTATAGAGGAGAACAAAATCCTCGTTCGAGAGCATCTGATTCTTGGACTCGTTTCTATTTCTAATTTCACTCATTTTCAGTAGCATTCTCTCTTTAGAATGTTCCGTCGAGGCTGGCTTATTCGCCAAAGGGAAGCCCAGTTTCATCGCAGAAGCAAGCATATAAAAGATCAAAAAGACCCTATTCTCTAACTCCGAGGTCTCTTCATGCATGTCGTTTAGTACCGAGAACTCGCCTGGGCTTAGAGTCTTATTCATCTCAATGATGGAGTTAAGATTCTCGAATGCATCAATAATTCTGGTAGTAGACTTTAGTAACTTGCTGTATATCTCTACAGGGAACGGTCCCTTGAGCCTTATTTCCATTGGTGCCTGTTTCAGAAGTGTTTCCAACTCAGCCATTATCATATGGATTGTTTTCCGGTCCCTGATACCCACAAGCAGGTATTCATTGTTCGGTTCGCGCTCGTAGGCAAGAGGACCACTATGCCACACAATCCCCATCCTCAACCACAGTATGGAAAGTCCACGCCTTATTCTACTTCTTGCAGAGTTAGGAAAGAGCGTCATTGTAATGATTAGAGCCCATATAACTCCAAATGAAACCCCCATGAATCTATGGAACGCAATCTCGTAAATAATCGGATGGTCCCCTCCTTCATCATCATAGTCTGGCAAATCATTGATGCTCTTTTTAGACATTGAGTATGAGTATAGAACAGTCAAGTTGTAGGTCAAAAGAATAAATCTTCCAAAAGCGTTATTGTTCCTCCAAAACAAAATGATATAGAAGCAAGGAAGAGAAAATATGAGCCCTGCTAGAGCCATCAGTATCATGTTAGGATAAAGCGCGGTCCACACAAAAGCGGCCACAAAGGCTCCTAAGAATGTGCCCAAAAATCTCCATTTCACGGTCACTGACGTACCTCCAACAGATTTATTCATGATAATACAATATGTCACAAGAGCCCATTCTCCTCTCCAGTCATCGAAGAATGCACGGGTCTTGTCAATGTAAGCAAACATTCCAATGAATATTGCACCGATTCCCACTCGAACCCCGAACTGAACGTCCACTCTCCTGAAACTTTTCAGAAGCTTCCAGGTCCGGTAGTTCAGCGTAGGTCTTGCACTTTGCGTCCCGTTAGCACTTGAATTGAGGGACAGCAATACATCATTGAAAGTACTTCTTCTAGGTATAACAGGGGCGATCGTCTGTTTGTTTCTTTTCCAGAACTTCAGGTAGTTATAAGTTCGCTGGATTTCCGGTTCGTTTTGCTTCAGCATCCTCAACTCTCCTAGCAGATCAAGGTAGTTTGCCAGTTCCTGAGAGAACTCTAGTAGTAAAAAGGAGAAATTCCCACAGGATGCGGCCACCTCTTCTTGATCCACCTTACTGTGGAAGTCAGCATCCTCTTTGAATAAGTCCTGGCTGTAAAGACGCTCGATAGCCTTGGTTTGATTAAGGCTGAACAAGTCGGTGGCCAATTTAAGACTGGAGAAGTACCGTTCTGTTGTTGCTGGAATCTGAAGATCTGATCCGAACGGTATGTCATTCAAAATTTGTCTCACAGTGAAGGAGAATGATTTTATGGAAGGTCCGAGTCTGTAAATGAACAAGTCGAATAACTCCCTGGAATCGTATGCAACAACTTCGTCGTCTTCATCTGTCTCAGAATCACTATCACTATCTTCAACACCATCAGCACTATGATCGGAAAGATTGTTCAATAAAGAGTCTGATCTATAGCTTACTAAAGAGCGGACTTCGTATCCTCTGTGTTCTTCTCCCTCATCGGTGTCTAAAAGTTCTCCTTTGAACTCAACAGATCTTCTGAGACCGGCAACAGTCATGGCAAGTTTTCCACAGGATTCAACAAGCCTATCCAAAAGCTCGTACTCCCTTTCTCTACCCCTCAGACGTAGTTCGAAGCCTGCCTCCTCCAAGGACTGCTTCAATTTCTTGAGGTTTACTTTGAGGCTTTCTCCCACAACACTAAATTCACTAGTATCGATATTGTCATTGGTCAAAAAGCAACTTGAGACTGATTTCAGTATTTGCGATAAAAGATCAGCATTCTCGTTCAGCAGGTGTTTCAAATTGGTTTCCGCAGATGTCGCCCATAGGAAATAACAGGTCAAGGCTGACACAAAACAGCCTGTCAGAACAATTCGAAATATCGAGGATATCTTTGTCCAAGGAACAACGCTTCCATCCCGACTTCCTTCTTTTATAACACAAGATATTATGACAATAGCGCTCAAGGAACATGCCGTATTGAAAGTCTCCCTGTCGACCCTTTGTTTGATGAAAGACACTAACCCCAGAGAAACGCAGCACAAAACAAGATCGATCCCATATCCAATTTCAGGGTTATCAATATCGAAGAATTTGGCTGAAGTAGCCATTAGAGACACAGAAACGATGAATGCAAAAGACAGTGATAGGATAACAAATATCAGCGATTGAATCATTGACCCCTTTGTTCTGGAAGGGTGGAAATAAACAACTATAGTACAAACAAGATGCTTGGAATCACTGTTCCCTAATAGATTTGAAATCGTCAGCGAATACACTGCCAATGAGGCAACAAAGTAAGCAAGCGAAGACTTTAGGATACGTCGCATCTCACTCGAATTTATATACCTCACAGCACGATCTATAATTCCCTCCTCTACTATAACTCGTGTAGTCCTGCTCCTGTCAGGACCTAGCTGCTGTTCCATTTCAAGTTCATCTTGAGTTTGATCCCAAAAAGAGTAGGTTCGCCGAAGTTTCCTTCCAGTAGCAGCTTCAATGACGGAGCTTTTCCTGTGAACTCCAGAAGAGGTGTGTCTTAGCAGATTGCGCGCTGGTGTTCTTCCATTATCGACCACCTCTGAAGGCAAGAACGGGAGTATGTCTTCGCTTTGAGAATGTAGACGGGACATTTGTCGCCAAAGCTGAGTGTCACCAGTTTCAAGAGAGGCCTGGCCAACTGCTTTCTGATGATTTTCAGCCATGTACCCCTTTGAAATCTTATCAAGCGTCTTTTAGCCCATCAAATCATTCGTTCCAGCTCCACATGAGAGAGATAACAATTTTTTTCCGCAATCAACTTTTTTTAATCTCCTTCAGTCTGTCTGGATCTTGACCATGGCTATATCACGAACACCCGTACACCTGAATAGAAGGATCACTCTATATTGAAGATCGTTATCAACCCTAGAAGACCAATATGTAATCAGATCGCCTCTCTCACTTGAAAATTGTTCTTTTCAAGCTCTGATTCCACTCAATGCTGTTCTGCACATCTGTGGTATCTTGTCCTATCAGCACGTAAAAGAGAACTCACATAAGGTTTCTTGAAACTTTGCTCGAAACTTTTATCAATTTTTGTTATGTCGTAGTTATCCAAAGAGCGATGATTTGTATAATCTCGGTGCCTCTGCTGGTAGCGGTGATATTTGCCGTCATCGGAAAGTAGTTGAGTCATAGAGTGCTCCAGTGGGTGTACCACGTTAAATTTTCAGGCCCGACCAGTACTGCCTCGGCGGTAGTTGCCTGACATATTTTTGTCCTATTTACAGAATTATAAGAGACTCACATCAATAACCAGTATGGCTAGTTCTCGTAGTCCAGTCCAACAACCTCCTCAAATATCTTCTGGCATGGTATAGTGGCACTCATTTTAGCACACAGCAAATACGCTCCACTTAGCTTCCGATGTAAACTGTATGTTTCTTCAGGGGGGGGAGTCAATCTTTCATTGAGCATCAGTGAAATATTCCCTCTGACTCTATCAGTAACCGTCTGCTGAGAAAAGTCAAAGGACTGTCCGTGGTTATCCACTTGACTGAAAGGTTCTCCTAAAGCCAAAATAGAGTCAACATGTGCGTCTTTCATTCTGTCAGTTTCCAGTCCAGTAAGGAAACCCATCTGCTCTGAGTAGTGCTTACACAGTTCTCTATCCTTCTTGACAGAGGCTCTTAGACAGTTCAGGTACTGTTTGATGAAGCCCGGGTCAAAGTCACGGCATGCGCCGAAATCAAGCAGCTCGATCTTCTTAGTCTCTGGGTTGTAGAGAAAGTTAGCCCAGTTGGGGTCAGTTTGCATAAACTTGAACTTAGAGATCTCCATCAAACACAACCGCATTACATTCGAGGCGATCCAGTTTTTGGTCTCTTGGTCCCAGTCACCCTTGACTATTTCTGTACCTTTCATAAACTGCATCGTAAGAACGTGTTCATCACTAAGGTTGTGGTAAACCTTCGGCACCACGAAAGCCGAATCATCCTTCAGCAGCTCGTGGAATCTCACAATGCTCTGAGCTTCTCTCAAATAGTCACATTCCCATTTGAGCTCTACGCGGGCATTAGCAACACTCTTGTCTAGAAAGAGTCCTGCCGGCAGGAGCCTGGACGCTGTCAGTAGAGTCAGAATGTTGTCGAGATCTGAGTCAATTGAATCTGCTACTCCCGGATATTGCACCTTTACTACCACCTGATCAAGCTCGTTTCTGGTGACAGCCCGGTGCACTTGTCCAATTGAGGCAGCAGCGACAGGAACATCATCAAACGATGCAAACATTCTTCCTCTCCAACCATCCCCTAATTCGAACGACATTACTTTTTCCAGCTGACCGAGTGGCATGTAATTAGCGCTGTTTTGCACTCGCAACAGAATCTGCTGTATTTCGGGGGGAAGTAGAGACGCATCCTGGAATGAAAGCATTTGACCGATTTTGAGAGCAGCACCTCTCATTCTACTGAACTTCTTAGCCATACGCTCAATGTTTCTAGGAGACATAATCAGCGAGTTCAAAGAAGGGGTCTGCCGGTTCTCTGCATAGTGCTTAGCACCTTCTTTCAGCACATTGAGCCCAACACCAGCAGCTAGCGATCCGAAGTGGAATAACCGGCTGATTCTGGAGCTAGGAACAGCTGACTGAGACATTTCGAATTCGGGCTTTTCCGCTTCTCCAATGAGGGATCTCTTTTTCGGATTGTCGTCCTCATCTCGTACAACTCTGGAGGTTGAAATTTCCCTTTTGTTAGAAATTTTTGTCTTCTTCGAAGTGGGGCGTTTTCTGGAGGACAACACGTCGTTGTTAGTCTCATCGGAGTGCTTCACGCTTGTCGATTTCTCTCTCGCAACTTGATATACGTCAGCCTCAAAATCTTTGCTCTGAGATGAATGGGAGTTAGAGTGATTTTCAGCGTGGATTCCAGTTTGCTGCTTAGCTTTCTGTTTGGCCAACTGATATATACTGGTTTCTGGTTGGCTTCCCAAAAGACTCGAGATGCCAACATTGACACTTTCTTTCAGTACCTTGCCAGCCCCGTTGACCAGCACAAATGTCTGATATACAAGCTTTGATCCCATTTTGTCTTGGAGGCTTGAAGTCTACTTTCAATGCCTTCCAACGGCATTTATGATGGTGAAAACAAATATAAACTGATATAATTATTTTCTGATCAACCATTGTATATGAAAAAAAAATTTCAAGAAAGTATTTCTCTGTTAACAACCTTGTAACTGAAGCTGTGAGCCATAATTTCAGGGTAAAGGAACCAATCATGAGCGAATCTGAGAGACCCGCAAAACGATCCAAGGTTCTGGAATCCTCCGTGCCCGAGAGGGCGGCAGAAAAGGCTGAAGAGGAGCTAAAAAGACACCCCCATAAAGAATCCAGCCAATCTCTAGATGTTCATGATGATGGAGAGTTCAACATTATTGATCGAAACAAAACAACAGCAAAGTATGCTGAAAAGTTGGAGGATGCAGAGAGAAACCCTTTCACGGGCAGAAAGTTCACAAAAAAGTATTTCGATATCTTAAAGGGAAGACGGCAGCTTCCAGTACATGCTCAGAGAGCTGAGTTCTTAAAGATATTCCAGAACACGCAGGTGATGGTATTTGTGGGAGAAACAGGTTCAGGAAAGACAACCCAAATACCACAATTTGTTCTTTATGATGACATGCCACATCTGAGACAAACCCAGGTGGCTTGTACGCAACCTCGAAGAGTCGCAGCTATGTCTGTAGCTGCACGTGTTGCTGATGAGATGGATGTCGAACTAGGTGAAGAGGTTGGATACAGCATACGGTTTGAGAACATGACGTCTAACAAGACTCTTTTGAAGTATATGACCGATGGTATGCTTTTAAGAGAAGCTATGGATGACCACGACCTTAGTCGGTATTCTTGTATTATTCTTGATGAGGCCCATGAACGTACTTTGGCTACAGATATACTGATGGGCTTGCTGAAGCAGGTGACTTTGCGTCGTCCAGACCTGAAAGTTATTATTATGTCTGCCACTCTGGATGCTGAGAAGTTTCAGTCATATTTCACGGATGCTCCGCTTCTGGCAGTTCCAGGAAGAACATATCCGGTTGAGATCTATTATACTCCTGAGTTTCAGAGAGACTATCTGGATGCTGCAATTAGAACTGTGTTGCAGATACATGCTACACAGGAAGAGGGCGATGTACTGCTATTTTTGACCGGAGAAGAGGAAATCGAAGATGCGTGCCGAAAGATATCGCTGGAAGGGGACCACTTGATTCGGGAAGAAGATTGTGGACCATTATCAGTGTATCCATTATATGGATCGTTGCCTCCTCATCAGCAGCAAAAGATATTTGAGCCCGCCCCTAAACCGCTAAGACCCAACGGAAAACCAGGAAGAAAGATCATTGTTTCAACCAACATCGCCGAGACTTCGTTGACCATTGATGGTATAGTATATGTTGTTGATCCTGGGTTTTCAAAGCAAAAGGTATACAACCCTAGAATACGAGTTGAGTCACTCCTGGTCTCGCCAATATCCAAGGCATCTGCTCAACAAAGGGCGGGTAGAGCAGGTCGTACCCGGCCTGGTAAATGTTTCAGGCTTTACACTGAAGAGGCTTTCAAAAAGGAGCTTGTAGATCAAAGCTATCCAGAAATCTTGCGGAGCAATCTCGCGTCTACCGTACTAGAGCTCAAGAAGCTTGGTATTGACGATTTGGTACATTTTGATTTCATCGATCCTCCTGCACCCGAAACGATGATGCGGGCTCTTGAAGAACTAAACTACTTAGCATGTCTAGATGATACTGGAGGGCTCACGGCTCTTGGAAGAATGGCTTCTCAGTTCCCACTCGACCCTATGCTTGCAGTGCTACTTATTGGGTCGCCTGAATTCAACTGCTCTGAGGAGATTTTGAGTATTGTTGCAATGCTTTCTGTTCCAAGTGTTTTTCTTCGGCCATCAGGAAACTCTGCAAAGAAAGCTGCAGATGAAGCCAAGGCTTTGTTTGCTCATCAGGACGGTGACCACCTATCCCTTCTAAACGTTTATCACGCCTTCAAATCTGATGAAGCGAGAGAGTATGGTCTTACAAAGTGGTGTAGGGATCATTACTTGTCTCTGAGATCGCTCAAGTCTGGTGATAACGTGAGACAGCAGCTTTCCAGAATGATGCAGAGATATGATATTGAACTCAACACTACAGACTTTGACGACCCCTCCTACTATGACAACATTCGTAAAGCTCTTGTCTCTGGGTTCTTCATGCAGGTAGCGAAGAAGAAGAGCACAGGCAAGGGATACATTACTGTCAAAGATAACCAAGACGTTTTGCTACATCCTTCTACGGTTCTTGCTCAGCAGGACGAGTGGGTCATCTACAATGAATTTGTGCTTACTTCGAAGAACTACATTAGGACTGTTACTGCAATCAGACCTGAATGGTTGATCGAACTAGCTCCCGTCTACTACACTCTGAGCCATTTTCAAAAAGGAGATGTGAAAATGAGTCTGGAAAGAGTCAAGGAGCGTTACTCCAAAATGAGCGAGAGATTGAGTAAGTCGAGTAAGAAATCTAAAAAGTGAAAACTCGGTATACTCAAACTATAGAATGGGTTGTCCTCTACGGATTGTAAGAGAGATATTAACGATATCTATGCAATCAATTTATATTGCAAAACCACTCTGTAAAAGTTCGCATTAAAAAGAACCTCTTTGTATGCACAGAAAACACATCTATTGTGACTTTTCAACGGAGCAAATCGACATCTAGGCCCACTCTCCCAACGACAAAACCTTCTCGATACCTCTGACAACGGTTGGTGTATCTGGGAAAGCAAAGTCTTCTAGCTCTTTAGCATAAGGGGTAGGAACCTCACAACCAGTGACTCTCTCAATAGGAGCATCCAAATAGTCAAAGGCCTCTGACTCCATCACCTGGGCACAGATCTCCGAACCAACTCCAAAGCCGGGGTATCCGGCTTCCACAGTTATGGCATGGTTGGTTTTCTTGATAGACTCAATTATAGCAGGGACATCCAAAGGTTTGATGGATCTGAGATTGACCACTTCACATGATACTCCATACTTCTCCTTGACCAGCTTGGCAGCCTCCAAACAGAAATCCAGGTTTCTAGAGTGCGAGAAAATTGAAACATCTGTTCCTTCAAGCTCAGTCTTGGCTTTTCCTATAGGAAGAACGAAATCTGGAGATAGTCCCTCCTCAGACATAGGGAACGACTCTCCGTACAGTAGCTCATTTTCCAAGAACACAACAGGATTTGGGTCTCTGATTGCAGCCTTAAGCAGTCCTTTGGCGTCCTCAGAAGAGTACGGCGAAATAACCTTCAGTCCTGGGATTGATCCGTACCAGGCTGAGTAATCCTGCGAGTGCTGAGCAGCAACACCGGCAGCAGCACCGTTAGGACCTCTGAAAGTGATGTTACAAGGCTGCTTACCTCCCGACATATAGTAGGTTTTTGCTGCCGAGTTGATAATCTGGTCAATCGATTGCATGGCAAAGTTGAACGTCATGAACTCGCAAATAGGTTTCAAGCCCGACAATGCAGCACCCACACAGAGTCCTGTGAAACCCATTTCAGTAATAGGACTGTCGATGATTCTCTTTGGTCCAAACTTGTCAAGTAGTCCTCTGGATATCTTGTACGCTCCGTTATATTGGGCAACTTCTTCTCCTAGGAGAAACACCTCTGGGTCTCTGTCAAGCTCCTCTTGCATTGCAGTGTTGAGAGCATCTCTAACGGTCATCATTGCTGGCCCAGCACTCGATGAGGCCAGTCTGGATCTATGCAAAGCTGCCATAGAACTGGCAGCTTTGGCTGTTCTGGCAATTCTTGACATCTCGTATTACAAGAATGAAGAAACTATGTTGACTGTAATACAATTGACGGCACCAGCACGATGGAAACACCCTTTCTTGTTTTCGATAATTATTCCCTGTTCAACACACTTTTAAGCTAATGGTAGTCTGCTAATCCTATATTTCCTTTTCAAATCCTTTCACTGCACAAATTCACAACTCATCACCTTACGGAACATTACAATCCATCTTGTCTGGTGCAGGGGTGTGTGAGTTAATTGGTGCAGTATGTGCCGAGCGTCGATGGATGCAGTCGCGACTATTGTGAATTAAAAATCCTATCCTTCTCTCAACTACCCCGCAAAAGATCAAAATGTACGATCTCTCAATACATAGACAAGCGCACTTTGGAGGCTACCAGGGTGAGCCACTCAGAATGCACGACGTGAAGCAGTGAAACTGCAACAAAAGGGGTTGCACACAGTCTGATAAGCAATGGGTCCTGATCGGCTAGCCATGGCTTCGGCTGAGGGGAAACGAACAAAGCATATACGTAGTGCATTAGCATCACAGATCCTAAGAACACCATACATGAAACGTGAAGAGTGACACAGAATAATGATATGGTGTAAGACGACCCTTCCACATTTAGAAGTCCTGGCTCCGCGTAGTATATGAGCATGTTGTTAAGCGAGGATGTTGAGTACAGGTATATCTCAAAGAGGCACCCAAAAGCCGTGAGCCAGGCGTGGCAGTAGATGAGCATCAAAAGTCCATTCTCGTAATCTGAAGACTGGTCGGCACTGGCTTTCTGCTGATTTGTTGTGTTGGATAAACAGCGAAGCGAGCCGCCTATCGCAATACTGAGAACTACAGCGAGAGCGCAGACGCTCCAGAAGTATTCGTCAGAGATCTGGAATCTTGCGACCGTAGTGATGATCTGCACTATCAGCAACGAGGTCTGGCCCCATACAAACATGAGGTATAAGAGTGCAATAAAGGAGTAGTTTGAATGGGGGGTCTGTTTAAGAACCATGCTGTCCAAGCCAAAGATTGATACAATAAAGCTGATAAAGACGGCGGATGGAGGATCAGACTGATAGGAGCCGATTCTTTGGAGGATTTCTGGCTTAGACAATCCGCCAACGATATACTGCTTGTCAAGCCAGTTAAGGTACAGCAGCAAAAGCACAGGAACAGCAATCGCGGTTGCTGCTACGACACACTGGATGTGTTGGTTTCTGTCTTTCTTGGCTGTATAGCTGTGTGACTGCAGTTCGACGTCCTGCGCCAGCAGATGTGATTTTCCCGACATATTGAGATGCTGATCGTGAGTTCTGTTGGTTATCACTATGATCCATCAAATATGTCAAAAACAACTTTGGAGAAAAGTAGGGGTTTATGGCGCCTATATATTCAGTAATTTTTCACTCCGCTAGCGCCCACGAGCGCTATATTGTGTAGTTTCGAATAGCACGTAAAGCTAGTTTTCAGTACATATATTAATAAACTCCTGCTCGTCGATCTCTCCATCTTCATCCAAGTCAAACTCATCGATCATCGCCCTGAGCTCGTCATCGGTGAGGTTTTCTCCCAGCTCCTTGGCAACTCTTCTCAGGTTTCTCAGACTGATCTTTCCCGTTCCGTCATCATCGAACAGTTTAAACGCCCTCCGGATCTCTTCTATGGGATCCCTTTCAACGATCTTGGCGCCCACATATCTGTAGAAGTCGTCGTAGCTTATTATCTTTCTGTTATCGCTGTCGTACTCCTCAATAATGTTCAGTACCTCTCTTTTCGACATATCAAACCCCAGTGCCCGGAGTGCCACTTTCAGCTCGTGATAATCCAAGTATCCGTCGTTATTCATATCAAATAGAGTAAACTACTCAAATGGTAGGGGTCCTTCCGTTAGTAACTCTTCTGTTCAACTTCCTCAAGCTTGACTTACTGCCTCCTTGATCTCCTGTTTCTGCTCGTTCAACAGCTCCATCTTGATTTGCCTCCCGTTCTTCCCTGTTAACTGTCCAGAACTCATTCCTAGACCTTGCTGTTCTGGTCAGTTTGGCTGTGGCTTCCTTTCTTGAGGTGATCCGGAAACAAGAACTCACTGTACGTGTAAATTTTGTTTTACGCGTTGTTCTTTCTAATATATATTTTTTTATCTAGAAAGAAAACAAATTATGATTGTCTATCATGATCTCCGAATCTGAAAAGCATTGCATACTCGACACGCCACATGGACCCTCTTGACCACACTGGGTTGTCTTTCAAAGTCGGAGACAGAGTGGTCTTGAAAGACGGCAGTGTTGGTGTAGTCAGGTTTGTCGGAAAAACTCTCTTCCAGCCAGGAGATTGGATTGGGGTGGAACTCGATGAGCCCTTAGGAAAGAATGATGGGTCCATAGCTGGAGTCCGGTACTTTGATTGTATGAAGAAGGATGGAGTATATGGGGTTTTTGTGAGAAGAAGTCTTCTTAGCTCTGCTGAAAGCGCCACAGAAACAGAGAAGCTTAAAACTATTGTTAAACTACTCGAATCTAAACTGCAGAAACTACGAGGACATATTACAGAACTTGAGGGTCGGGTAGATATTCTGAAGCATGAGAATATCTCTTTAAATGATGATATCGCCTCACTTCAAGTTGATCTGGAACATGAGACGGTTGAACGGAATCTTCTGGAAGATCAAAACAGCCAGCTAGTATCCGAACTTGAAGATATCCAGAAGCGCTACCAAGGTTTGCAATTGCAACTGAATAATGAGCCGGAAGCTCGCGTCAAGTTATCCGATGCAGATTTATATGAACAAATTCATGACCTCAAGTCTCAGATTGATAAGCTCAGTGATATAGAGGCAAGTTACGAGAGCTGTTGCTCCAAGCTTCTGAGCCTTGAAAAGAAAAATATTCACTTACATGAACAACTCGAAAGTCTTGCAGAGTCAGATTCTATCATCGAGTCACTCACGATTCAGAATACAGATCTATTGGAGAAAATTGCCGCTTTAGAGTCTTCGGTGAAGGAACTGGAACAACTGCAGGAGCTGGATCAGGACCTCGAAAAAAACCATCGCGAGATTGAGAATGACCTCTTAGAAGACATATCAGCTCTAAACACTCAATTGAATCAAAGCCGACAGGAAATTCAAGAACTCAAAACTAGGAAGCGTTCTTTGGAAGAGATAATTGCACGCCTGCAAACTAGCAAGCCTGTTTCATCAGATCCAGCCCCTCAGGGC
The DNA here is from genome assembly GCA_030559035.1 of Ogataea wickerhamii. Classification (NCBI taxonomy): domain Eukaryota; kingdom Fungi; phylum Ascomycota; class Pichiomycetes; order Pichiales; family Pichiaceae; genus Ogataea; species Ogataea wickerhamii. Next base: position 741,184 of record JAKTQX010000001.1, read on the forward strand.
GCTATCAGAGACGGAGAGTTTCAATCGCAGATTCTTCATCTGAGACATGAGAATTCACGTCTTATGTCCCTGAAAGCACAACTCTCGTTTGAGAAACTTTTGAGGGAAGCTGAGGACACTTCAATCAACAAGTACAACGATCTTCTCAGCAAGATCCCGTCTCTCAATCTCGATCTTCTCTCATTCTTCAAATTTGTGAAGCTTCGGGAAATAGCGCACCATTTTAGTGAAAATTTCGCCTCTAAGTTCAACAGACAATCCCTCACGAGAGACAATTATAGCATTGCATCAAGATGTCAGAAGGATTCTCTCTCTCTTATGAAGGTGGCTATAACATCTGATTATTATGTGGAGCTGATGAAAAGCGCGTACAAGCCTTCTCCATCACTAACAGATAGTATAGACTTTTATCTGGAAAGGTTTGATGAACTGATTCGAACCAGCAATCTAGGCTTAGAGGTGAATTCGAAAATCGAGCCCGTAACACACCTGGAAAATCGCGAAGCTCTTCTTTTGGAGTTGAGGCGAAACTCTGGTCTCTTGAAGTACTGTCAAAATATTATCACTCTCATTGAAGACGGCTACAATGTCCTTGGAATCCCCAAGAAATTCATCGAGATCAACAATTATCTATCCTCTTTGATTCCTATCTTTGAAAAGAAGATCAAGGGCCTGGAGCGATTTCGTGAAGAGCGCCTCGGCCTCTTAAATGAACACAAGATTAATTTCGATGAAATCGAGAAGATGTGTTATGATCTTGAGAAGGCTAGCTTTAGGTTTGAAACATTGGATGAGGACAGCTTTGTTGATATCACTATAAAAGTCCCATCAGAATCTCTGGCTACTAGAGTACAAAGCATTTCTTTGGAAAGCGTGAAACTGAGCATAGTAAGTGATTTCTTTTCTTCGAAAGAACCAGCCCCAGAGGTTCAAGATAAGAGTTATGAGCATGATACAAATCTCATAGAGGATCTGAATATGACTGTTGCTGTACTCCAAGCAAAACTGAACAAACGTGAAACTGACGAGGCAAACATTGCTGATCTCTCGAGTGAAATCGAGATAGCGAGGAAAACAAATGATATGCTGTCAAGCACCCTCAATGAAGCAAGGATGACACAAAAGGAATTGCAAGGAAAGCTATCACAGGCCGAGGCTAAACTGCAACTTTTGGGAGGGGATGGAAAGGGAGCGTTATTTGAAGAGCTGGCAAGCATGGAAAAAACTGCTCTTGTGAATGAAATTGGAGTTTTGCGAGACCTATTATCGAGGACGATGAAAACCAGTGTCTCTACATGCCATGAAAGAACCCCAGATTACAGTTGGCTTTCGAGAGACCTAATTCCCAAGTCGGAGTTCGGGCAAATGAAAGAAGCGAGCTACCTCACAGAAAGAAGGTTGGAAAAACTGATAGCTATGAACTCTAGGCTCCGTGTTTTGCCGATTTCTGCCGTTAATGATAGTGTTTCAAGTTATTATGCCAACTTACTTGGCGATCAGCTGCTAGTGCGATTAATTAGCGAGCCAAAAGAATAGTTAAACGTCAACTATGATGGACACATCATGCCTGATGGCTCAAGTTGTTCGCGATTTTTGGCCATTTTCTCGCCTTGTCGATTCCCGCTTCTGGCCACCACCAGTTTAGAAAGCCAAGAAGAAAGATATCTGTCACAAGACACAACACAAAAAGCTGACCTGCCCAAGGACCACAGCTGTAGAATTTCAGAATTTTCTCCAAGAGATCTGGAGTCCGAGTAGAAAATACCCCGTCGTACACTATTTCTGTTCTTCTCGCTATATCGTTCCAGTCATACATCTTTTTGATCTCGTCGTGAAACCCAGAAGTTTCAGTTTTGCCCTCCTTCAGCTTTTTGACAGCGGTATTGACCGCATCTACAAGAGAATCTTCGTCAGGATCCGCAAACACAGTCATCTTCCCTGGCAGTACCTCAGGAATGCCACCAACTTTGGTAGTGACAACAAGTAAGCCACAAGAAGCTGCTTCCACTAGGACAGTACCAAATGCCTCAGTCAGCGATGGGTGAAGGTAAATATGACCCTGTATCATCACATCTCGAACTTGCTCGTGGCGTACACTGCCGATCAGCTCGACTCTTTCTTGCAGTTGATACTTTTCTCTCATTTGCTCCAGATCTATAAACTTTGGTCCATCTCCCGCTATAAGGAACCGAATGTCAGGCCTGCTCAAACAAATGCGTGGGATTATGGCTGTCAGCAAGTCTGCTCCCTTATTTTGAAACAATCTGGAAATGACAACTACCGTTATTTTCTCAAGTGAGGGCATCACCTCTGCTGGTTTGAAGTCATCAGAAATAACCGCATTAGGAATAACAGAAACCATCGAGGGATCAAGCGAGGCGCGCAGTACTGTGTTTTCCTTACATGTATGGCTCACACAGATGACATGACCAACATCTGTCAGTGTGAACTTGAGGACTTTGTTGCCAATGATCGAATTGACGTCTGCGAACCCAAAGAGTGAGTGGTCCGTAAAAACTGTCCTCAAACCCATAGTATTCGCATGCAAAATGGCCTCATGGCACATTGAGCTGAATGTTCCATGACCATGAACAAGATCTATAGATTCCCGAATAAATATCTGGCGAAGTATCGGAAACAGGGAAAATACGGTGGGAAGCGTGGACTCTCTATAGAGCACGACAGAAGGTACATAATACACTTTGAGACCGTTCGTTAATGTCCTCACTCCAGTTCGATCACCGTAAGCGTGAGTCACCACAATTACCGAGTGTCCCCTGGATATGAGTTTTTGGGATAAATGATAAATGTGCAGCTCTACTCCTCCAGGCTGTGGATAGAAGAAATCGGAAATCATTCTTTATCATTGTTAGTTAGCTCTAACCATAATATCTCCGGTCAGCACGCACTTCCCTTCTAGTACTTACGCAATGTTATATTTTTTCATCTGGCTTCCGGTGCTTGATTCTCCCATATTTGTAGCCCGGTAATATATCTCCTATCACCTCATATGTGATGGTTGTCTGAATGTCTATGTTTGTTTCCCTTTGATTCGTATATTCCCTAGATCTTTTTTTATCTATGTTTGACAATTACGATTGAAGTTTTGGGCTCTCTGTCTGCCTTTGTAATCCATGTGCCACTAAAAAAGCCATAACAAAATGGGCAGGTTTAAGACATGATTAATCTAAAACATTAGATACCTTAGAAGAGGGAGGAAACCAAAAAGGCAACTACAATGTCTACAGAGGGCCGTTATAATGGCAATGTGGAGACAACGGGGGAAGATCCACCAGAATACGACTCTTTAGACACAAGTCCGGCCGGATCCGCTAATACGGAGCGCCTTTTTGACCAATTTGAAATTGAAGTAGAGCCCCTTCTTGAAGGGTCTCACATAGCGGAGAGAATACGACATTATCCGCGAGAACTGCTCAGCAAAGCTGGCGACTTTGCAAAGAACTTCAATGCTAGAGTGTTCTCACCTATCAACAATGCGTTGGATCCCATATATGAGCTTTATCGATATCTCAACAATAAGATAGAATCATATATTGCGAAGGTGGGCAATCCTCTTATCATTAAGCGACTACTGTACGTGGTTATTATGGCTGGAATTGTCTATCTGGTTTCTGTTTCGGGAATGTACCCGGATGCTGTTGGTCCGTTTTTCGGTGACTTCTATGATACTCGCAAACTACACTTGTTTATAGAGGACAATATTGGCATTAGCAGACTTGAAGAAAATCTTGAGTACTTATCATCCATTCCACATATGTCTGGGACTGCGGGTGATCTAGCACTGGCGAGGTACATAGAGGAAATCATGCATAACTCAGCTTTGCATCCGGAGGGAGATTCCAAGCTGAAGGCATATATCAACTACCCCAAGACGATGGGAGTGACCCTTTACAATTCGCGAGGGGAAAAGGTTCATGAGTGCATCTTGAAGGAGAGTGTGGAAGGCTTAAGTGAAAAACAAAACGATGGAGCCACTTCAGAAAATATCAACCAGCTAGCTTTCAATCCGGGCTCGAAAGCAGGGGAGGCCAAGGGACATTTTGTTTACGCAAACTACGGTACCATTACAGACTACTTGGTTCTGGGAGATCATAATGTGGATATCAAGGACTCAATAGTTCTAGTGAAGTACGGTGGTCTTATCCCTGAGTCTACGAAGCTTCGGTACGCTTTCGAGCGAGGCGCAGTCGGAGCAATATTCATCAGTGATCCAAGCTCGGGTGCTACTTACTCGATGGATTCCATCCAGAGAGAACCTGTTGGCTCTTCAGCTTATGGATCAGGTAACCTGATTGATCCAGGAGATGGAGCGAAGGACAATATTCCTGACTATTTCGATATTGACATTTTGTGGAATTCCAATAACTCCACGGCAAACATCCCGAGTATTCCTATTTCCTGGCAAGATTTCAAAACCATGATGACTGCAGCAAAATCAATTGGTGAGAGAATTGAGTCCTGGGACTTGGAGCTGGGAGGTGAGCGATTGGAGGTCTGGACAGGATCCAAAGAGTTTGTCATTGAGCTGAAAAATGGTCTTGTACAGAGAATCAACAAAGAGATATGGAACGTGGTTGGAAAGATTCCTGGAGTCGAGCAAGATAACCTTGCCCTAGTTATTGGGGCCTCGAGAGATTCGGCTTGTTACGGTGCGGTGGAAAGTACGGGTACTGCCATTTTGCTGGAGTTGATTTCGGTCTTTTCGAAGATGGCATCTTCTCTCAGGTGGAAGCCCTTGAGAACGATATATTTTGTTTCATTTTCAGGCACAGACTACAATCAGGCTGGTTCCACGTACTTTGCGATGTCGAAAAACGATAACTTCAAACGACAAGGCTTTGGTTACATTGATCTGAGTAACGCGGTTTCTGGGAGTGAACTGGAGGTTTCTGCAGATCCCCTTCTTCATTCTCTTATAGAGGAAAGTATAAACCAGGTGGATGACCCAATAACAAACCGATCTCTGTCAGAGAGCTGGAACCATTTATTCTACGATATGCACGACGGAACCAAAAATTACTGGCCTTTTGTGGCCCACTGTGGTCTGCCATCTCTTGAAATCAAATTCAAAAACAGTGGCGACGGACAGTATCCTAGGGGCTCATGTTTGGATACTTTCAGTAACTTCAAAGCTACTGGTATTGACGAGGATATGAAATACCACAAGACCCTAACGAATCTAGTTGCCAAGATCATCCTCCAACTTTCTAACAAGCCTATTATCCCTTATGATATATTCTCGCTTGTCTCTGAAATCAACAAAAATGCCAAGGATCTAAGAGACTATGCATCTATCAAAATGAGCAATACTGGAGGAGACGCAAAACTAGACTTTACCGCTTTCGAGACATCTCTCATCAAGTTTAAAGGTATTGCCAGGGAGCAGCAATCATTCATTGAGGCTTGGACTAACATTGTGAATCAGGATTCTGGCTCGGAGCCCAATCTTTTGGCTGTAAATCGCTGGGACTGGAATGGTAACCTGCTGCTGCTCGAAAAGATCATGGAATCATCCGGATGGATTCATAGCAGACCATGGCACCGCAATGTTCTGTTTGGGGACCAGCTACAGATCCCAGAGATCTACGACGGAAACGGGAACCTCATTCAGTTCAAGTATTACACTTTTCCAGGGATACGTGATGCCATTGATAATGGTGACTGGTCTCAGGCTCAGAAAGAGCTGGATTCTGTATCCGATCTGATGGATAAATGTTCCCAGTTCTTTCAGTCAGGGTGACATCACTCGCTGAGGCATTGTACATTCTCTAGCATAGTAATGATTTGTATGTAATTCTAGACGCAGTAACCTGTTGCCGATATTCTATTGGATTGGGGTGTTTCCGGACTCAACCCCTGGAAATATAAATAATTACCGGTTGGTTAACCGGCTTTTCTCGACATGGAAAGCTAAAAATATATATTTATATATATTGTGATGAGATATCCCCTTCCTGCCCGATATTTCTCTGGTAGCGGTGGGAGTATCACAAGACCAGCTGGGAAGAAACACCATGTTTCGTCCAAAGAAGGTGAACACCCCTGAAGCTAGTGTCTTCGAGCTCGAGAGCTGCTGCAATGGGTATTCAGGAGATTTATCCAGGTCCAACAACGAGCAAAAGCATACGCGAGAACAGGAGCTGGTGTGTTCTCAAACGAGGACGGTTCCTGATACTCCTCCGGATCATGATCCGATTCTACGCCGAATGTGCAATATTCTGATAAAATTTGGAAAGTTTGCGGGTCCTGGACTGCAAATCTCAGTCGCTTACATGGATCCCGGTAACTACTCCACAAATTTGAGTGCTGGTGCCTCTAGCAAATACGCACTTTTGTGTGTGGTTCTGCTGTCCAATCTAGCGGCCATTTTCCTGCAAAGTCTTGCTATCAAGCTGGGCACCGTTACTGGAATGGACTATCCGAGATCATGTAGGAAATACCTTCCTAGATGGTTGAATATAGCCATGTACATTCTATCTGAGGTTGCCATTATAGCTACAGATCTAGCAGAAGTCATCGGTGGCGCAATCGCCATCAACATCCTGTCATCTCAGAGAATTCCTACTAGTGCAGCAGTCGTAATCACTATGGCGGATGTCCTGGTGGTCATGGTGGCATATAGGCCCGGGTCGTCCATTACGATTGTTCGGATCTTCGAGGCCTTTGTGGCCGGTATTGTTTTCGCAGTGGTGATTTGCTTCATCATCGAGCTGAACATGATTCCTGGAACTACTTCTGCAACGGAAGTGTTGCGGGGATACGTTCCATCTAAAACACTGTTTCATGGACAAGCCATGTTTGACGCCATTGGTATTCTGGGTGCTACTGTCATGCCTCATTCGATAATCCTGGGATCTGGTCTGGTCCAGAGTAGACTAAGAGATTTCGATATCCAACAGGGCTATGTAATGGTTTCCGAAGACGAGATCTTGAACGATGAGAGCTATTACACCTACACCCCATCATACAGTGCTATCGAATATGGCTACAAATACTCCCTGGTGGAAATTGCACTCTCGCTTTTCACTTTTGCGCTTTTCATTAACTCTGCCATTCTGATCGTTGCGGGGTCGTCCCTCTACGGAACATCTGAGGCCATCGGTGCAGATCTTTACACGATGTACGACCTCCTGAGCGAAACAATTGCCCCTGCCGCAGGTACAATTTTAATGACTTCGCTTCTATTGAGTGCAACTTCTTCTGTGATTGTGGTGACAATGGCTGGACAGATGGTATCAGAAGGCCATATCAACTGGAAGCTCACTCCATGGGTAAGAAGACTTACTACAAGAATGATTACTGTAATTCCTACTCTAGCTATATCTCTTTCTATTGGAAGAAGCGGTTTAGCCAAGGCTCTGAATATCTCACAGGTGCTGCTCTCTATCCTATTGCCCTTCTTGATCGCTCCTTTGATATACTTCACATCCTCCAAGAAATATATGAGCGTCAAGAAGACAGATTCAGAATATAAGGACATGAGTAACAGTCGCTTCATCGCATGTGTTGCTTCGGTGTTATGGGTTCTCATATTCATCATGAACATTTATGGTTTGGTGCAAGTTGGCAAGGAAGGCATTAACTGATTTTCAGACAGGTACGGTTTCCAGTATCTGGTCGATAAGTTCATCAGATTTCTTGGTTATTTCTGAGAATTCACCTGTTTTCCTTATCAACCCGCTATCTACCAAATAGCTCACAAGGCCAATTACCTGTTTGACCACCTTCAGACCCCTTAGAAGCTCTCCAGATGGTCTGTCATGAACGAATTTGAAAGAATCATTAACAGCAGAAATTCCTTTATCAATATTCATCTCCGGCAAATACACGTCAAAAAACTGCTGCGACATCACCCCAAGCAAAACATTCGGCAATGAGTTCTTGAAAGGTATTTCTGTAGCTAGATTTCTCCATTCCTCATTGTTCCGCTGAAACTTATCACAATCATCCTGATTAAGAAGTTCAGTAGATATGAGATTGCTTGTTATCAACTCACATGTTGTTGTGTTTATTCTCGATAAAATGGAACGGAACTGAAGTAAAGGCTTCGAGATCTTGTAAATGTAGTTGATAGGATTCAAGTTGTTGATGGACACGAGAGATATCAGCTTTGATATAAAGATGGCCGAATCTCCGTACTGCTTGTTCGTGGGCTTGAGGTCAGATGGCTGGAGTATATCTTTGACTGTCAGGTTTGGAAATCTCTTGAAGAAAATTAATACAAGTAGCAGTATTTCGACATTGGTTGTCTTAGAAACAAAGGTCAGTGCTTCCCCCCACTCAGTCAATTTGTAGTCTTTGTCGGATATGAACCCGTAAATTATTAATGTCCTTACTAGAGATGTTGCAATGATCTCGTGGTTAGTCGACATTTTCAGTCCATCTCTGAGCGACTTTCTTGACTCCGCAACGGATTCTGCTAGGTACTCATTTGTCAAGCTGGAAAGAAGTGTTGCAAGGCTGAACGATCTAGCTGTAGCGTGACGAATAGCGACTGGTCTCAAATTTAGGTATAATGGAGGGTTGATTCTATGAGAGAGCTCATACTCTTTCGGTCCATTGAAATAAGTAGTGAGCTTCAATTTTTTGAACTGGTAATATCGGTTCAGCGAGTTTGACAGAAGGTGAAGAGCTTTAGATTTTAGCTCCAGCGACTCCTCACTAGTTACAAGACTCAGATAAAGCGGCGTGACAGCCATATCAAGAGGTAATCTTTCAACATGATTGCCATGAACCAGAGTTTCACACATCTCCAAGGTTGTGAGGCCTATCGATTGGTAGGAGAATAACTCATCTGGCAACCTTTGTCCAATGAATTCATGAAGATCATTTGGAACTTTTTTGGAAGCATCATTCCCATTGACAGAGGAGGCGGAATCTGTTGAAGAAGAACTGACTGGAGGACTTGGAGGAACGGAAGCCAAGACCGAGCTCTCATTGTCAAGTTGTATAAGCTCAACACGTCCATTCAACTTCATTACAGGCATATATTCCAACGAGGCGCATCCTTTTTGAAATATATCGATGGTATCAGATCCACTTAGGCTCAACAATGTGTTATATAAAGAGCCTCCATTCAGGACGAACTCATGTAGGGATGGGAAGGTTGGCTGTGAGGCGATGTGGGGAAAAATATTGAGATTGAAAGGTTGGAACCCATTTCCAATACACATCGAGATATCTTTGAACTGTTTGGAGGTTAGATTTAGCTTTCTGAGTACATTGGCCCTGTCTAAGTACTTGAACTGCTTACTTTCGAACTCCATACTAAGAATGAATTTATCAACACGATCAATCAAGAGTCCATCAGTAGAACCAAAGATAGTATTAATGATATTCTCCTTCAAAAGATATTGAAGCTGAATCCATGCAGAGTATGGACTGACAATATAGTCGACACCTTTGGATTCCAATAGCTCTATGAACTGATTCATGATAGGTCTTAAAGCGAGAGGAGTGTTGGAATCTCTAAAACTCTCGCTGTAGTAGTCTTTAGCTATTTTCTCTTCCCAGATCTTTCTGAAGTTCCTCTCATATTGTAAAAGTTCAGGCTGTTCTAAATAATTGTACTGAACAACCGTTTTGATCCCCGGAAAAACAAATATGGGAGTCACATTAAGCTCTTTGAAGAACTTGAAATCAGACTCCACCAACATTCTCAAAGTCATTGGGAAGCCCCCAATTGCCTCGAGATTGGGCTCCTTCCGTGGAGTGAAAAGCCTGGTCAAGTAGTGCTCCACATCAATACCAATTGTAGCATTTTTAAGTACTTCCAAAGGACAGTTTGTGACGGTTTTGAGGTCAAACAGGTAAGGTTCTAACGACTTTACTGGCATAGCTGGCACAATCCACTTCTTTTCACTGTACTTCTATAGCTGACCCAGCTGCCCCCAACGTATGGCCAAGACGTTAGTAGCTTTGTTACTATAATTCTCTAGAACAGGGTTACTGGTATTTTCCAACTGAACACCTTCTTCCATATTGCACCTTCGAAGCATCGACAATTTCATATCTCAGTCGACTGTCATTTTGTATAACGGGTCATGAATAATTTTACGCCGATCGATGCATGAGAATGGGTCGATTTCTAGATTAATAGTTCTTATGAACACGTAGAAGAGGACAATCTAAATAATAAGTTATCAATACAACTGATTCTATACCATTTGAGTGATTGCCTGTCATATAATGAAAACTGCATGGGCTGTGTTAGCCCTGGTATCCTTTGCGGCCAATGCTGTTTTGGGGATCGGGTATGATGCCGTGCTAAAAAAAAATAAAGGCAGCCCCAGTATCATGATTAACGACCAAAACTACAAGGAATTGCTTAACAACGAAGACTTCGACCTGGTGATATATCTAACGGCCTCAAACCCACAGGTAGGTTGTGTGTTATGTAAGGAATTTTATCCTGTCTACAACAAGGTCATGGTCTCGTACGATGAGAACGTGAAAAGGCTTGGTTTAAGAGAATCTGAGGCTAAGTTAGTATTAGGTATGGCAGACTTTATAGATTCCAGAAAGATGTTTCAGGAACTGTCACTAAACAATGTGCCCAAAATATTCCATTTCAAGGAGGGAAGTGGCAACAGCTTCAAGCCGGATTCAGAGTATCAGTTTCTCAACAGCGTGAATGGGGCCCTAGTTATAACGTGGATTCTCGAAAATGTTCACATAAATAGAGAGCTATTCGTTTTGGTGGAAAAGGTGAACTATTTTGAGCTCGCAGTTACTACCTCAATAGTTCTTTCTATATTATCGATCATAGTATTGAACTTCTCGAAGGTGCTGGTGGTTGTTACAAACAAGAAAGGATGGCAAGGTCTTTCTATTATCGCGGTTATTCTCTTCACGTCTGGCTATATGTTCAATGTGATTCGTAACACGCCCTATATTAAGGAGGGCAAAGACGGTGCAAAACAGTACTTCATGGGTGGCCACCAGGTGCAGCTGGGAGCTGAAACTCAGATCATATCAGTGGTATACGGGTTGTTACTGATTTCAACAATTTTTGTTTTAGGGAAGCTTGACAGTGTGAAAAGCAGGGGGCTTAAAATGCTAGGAAGTGTGGGGTTTTCGATCGCTATATTTCTGTTGTACAGCTATCTGGTCGCATGCTTTCAAAGCAAGAATCTCGGATATCCTTACTGGCTTTTGCATCTATAATGTATATATGGCACAGCTTCTCACCCTAAAAGATCCATCATTTTTTCCACTCGGTGTTCAATAGCTTGTATCTTTGTGTCCAGGTTGTTGAGGGTTTCCTTTACAGCAATTAGTCTTGAGAGATGGATATTGAGACTATCATTGATACTTCCTTCCCGACTTTGGGAGTCGTTTTCCTCTGTAAATGTAGGGTCAGCGGCTTCATTGATGGTTTTGTGTTTTTCTAAGTTGCCCAATGTGGCACCCAGTTTGACTTCAAGTCTGCTGAGAATGCTGGAAAGAATCGTTTGTGATTCGTATAAGGATGTGAGGTTCAGGTTTAGGATCTCTAAGGGTGACTCGATAAGTGATTGCACCACCAGCTCCATGGGATGTACAGGGGAGACAGAGGATTTCAAGAGATTGCCTGTGGAACCAGTGGGTGTAGATAGCAGGCCATATCTTTGAAAGGGTGATCCAGGCATACTTGTTGTCCTGTTCAGCTGCTCTATTAGAGATATACAAAACACCAATACACACGATGTGGTAATCTGCTACTGGATTTTTTTGGTTTTCCCTATTACATTGGAATAATATTTGAATAATATTTGAACAATACTTAAATGTCACAGGTAAGATCAACATACTATGGGGTATTGCAAGGTTTCCAGCCTACCTGTTCGTAATAACCCATCTACAGCTATGCATCTTATGCTCCGGTTTTCCCCATGCACAGGAATACGATGTTACTCCGCTCTTCCTAAAAAGCCCAAGCCGCTGCTATTGGATATCTTACCTCACAGAAAAATGCTGAAAAGATTGCTCTTTGATTTCAATGCAAGACTGAACCTAGGCAAATACATGCCTGTTTTGCAGCAAATATATGATGAAATGGGAACTGGAAGTGAATCTGTCATTTCCAGTCGTGTTAAAGGAACAGATTTGCTCCTGTTCCAGAAGATACTACAGGAAGTCCGAACTCAAACTCATTCATCAAATATTTATCTTGTTGATCTAGAAGAAGAGCTTATAGATCGGGCAGCAGAGCTCGGAAGCAGAGATGCGCTTACTACTTTGGTCTTCAAGTGCCTAGAAGACACTAGTGAGAAATTTAGCCAAGACGATAAGAAACAGGCCTTGAAGTTCAGAGAACAACTTATCCAACTCAATCATCCCCTGGTGTTTAAGATGAATGGAGATTTCGAGTATAAACAGGAAAACATCTCCAGCGCGGTGAAGCAGTATCAGAAATTCTTGTTGCTTGATAATAATTCGTTCTTGGCCGCAGACGTGTACAAAACACTGGGACTGATATATTTCCAGCAACGGAATCTCCTACAGTCTAAGTTCTTCTTGGAGAAATCAGTAAACTTAGCCCCTCTTTCTAAGATAGCACAGGCTCACTTTCTTTTGGGGCAAATATATGAGATAGATCCCGTACGTTCAAGATACCATCTTGAAATGGCCGCATCTCAAGGGTTCAAGGAGTCTTTTCTCAATCTTGGGTATTTAGAGCTCAACTATTTCAAAAGTGTCTATAAAGCTAAGGAATGGTTCAAGATTGGGTCTGAATTGAGCGACTACAATTGTATGATAGGGCTCTTTGATACTTATATGGCAGAGAAAGACTGGTTTTTGGCCAAATCTACTCATGACAAGATTGTTGAGTTTCTACAAGGAAATAATATTCAGCTGGACTTCCATACACTCCGAGCCGATTCCATCCAGCGGATGAATACTGCAGTTAGCTTTTTGAAAGTCTCTGAGGATGATCATGTGTCTCAGAGGTCAAAATGGGATTCGTAACTCACAGTCGATCTATACATAATGATATACTACCAAATCTCCCGTTCTTCTCCAGTCCCAGTGAAATCGACTATTGAACAGTCTGAAATCTTCTCGATATCTAGTTTTTTCGAGATACTGCGCCATGAGCGGCTCCAGTTGCTCAAATATGATGATATAATCCGGCCATTGATGAGGATATTTCCCAGATATTTGGTCGTATCTAGTCTGGGAGTCAATCACCGGGAAGTTGTCTTTCAAAAACTGTAAGGGATCGTCATAAAACTCATCAGACTCATCCATATATTCCGGCAACTCGTTACTAGATGAAGGAGGCTCACATGTCAGAAACCAAATATCTGCCATAGATGGCGGAAGATGGAGGTGACTTTGGAATGGAGTCGAGTGGCACGGAGTGAGAAATCCTATGGTGATAGGGTCTTGTGACTGCTGTTCTATCACTTTTGATCTCAGTGTCTGCATTATTTCTATGACACCGCTCTCGTGATAAATTGTGAAATAGAGTGCCACAGTGATATTGATTGTGAGAATAATGACCGCTGCGAGTGCTGTTTTGAGTCTCGACCACTTGTATGTGATCTTTTGAACTCCATATGCAGAGATTAGAAGTAAAAATGGCATCAGAACGTAAATGAATCTGAACTCTTTATGTTGAACAAGAGAAAGAAATATCAAATATATCAGAGATACAAGCTTCACACCGGCAAGTTTGGTTCCGGTGGAATATAACCCGCAGAGGAAGAAAGGAGTGTAAGTGAGAAGCAAAACTGGCAGACCCTGGAAGAAATAAAAATCTAGACGGGAGACTCCGTAGAACGATGATAGCTGCTTCGTCACGTTAAACTCCAGGAAGTTGAAAATCGGAAAACTTACTTTCCCATAGAAAAGATAATTGGTAGCAAAATCCACTGCAAAAACAACCACTCCGGTGACAACTGTATAGCTTAAGATCTGTATGAGTTTATTGGGGTGTTTAATCAGAAGCTCCATCCCAAAATAGAGCCAAATTATTCCATTGCTGGGTCTTATAAGACAGCTAAAGCCTGCAAGAGCGAGCGCTTTGAAATAGCTGCTGGAATCAAACCGTTTCGTCCCTAGTGGAAAATAATAAAGAGCCGTAACTGTCAGCGTCAGCTCCAGAGAGTTGGAAAATGACCGACAATAGCAAAACCAATTGAAGCTTGAAAAAATACTCAGTAACAGGGTCAGCACAGATACAACAGGATCATCGCTCAGTTTGCGCGCCAGTAAATAGGTATACATTTCCCCTATTGAGCAAATCAGCGCATTTAGCACCTTCGGAAGATTCAAAATGTACTTATAGTCTAAATCGAGCAGTTGGCATATTTTATATACTCCATAATACAGAGACGGGTGTAAAAAGGATCGAAGGCAAGTTCTCCATTCCCAAGTTAAATATCCATAACCGTACACGGCAGTGTGAGCAGGCTCAAGAGCCTGCCAGTATTCGTCTGGCTGAAAGAAAGTTGCAATAGTCAACGAATTGATTAGTCTGATGCTAAAAATGACTAAAAATGTTTTGAAAGAGGATCGTGGGATCTTCGGTCTCAAAAAATTATTCAAAGCCGAGTCTCTGTCATTTGAGAGCTCATGATTCATAGCTAGGTCACATCCAGAATCCCGTAGTTAGTCTCGAACCTCAATTGCCCCTCAAAAATGATCATGGCAGCACTTGAAAAGTAGGTTTATAAATTGTTCGAAGACCTATTTATTTACCGATCAAAATAAGGGACATGATTTTCTGCCCTGCATAAATATAAACCCGCTATCGTAATTGGCAGCCTCAATACTCGGTAATAATGTTGAGGGAGGACAGAGCGAATGCGACAATTGTTACTTGAACACTTCAAGGTTCTATTTTTATCACCAATTGAGCTGGAGTGAAGGTGGGATCTAAGTCATTCAGAAGGACAGTGTGTGGTGCCAATAAGTCAGCTGGTCGGAGAGAAGCCATTCTGGAGCTTCTTCGAGAGCCTGAACGAGCTGGAAAAGTTGACTTAATTGAGAGTCCCTTGCATCATTTAGTCGAAAACTGATAAGATTTGACGGCTGAAAGCCTTTTTTGCAACCTAGAATATGAGTAATGGTGATGTATTTCCAGGGGATAACCCTTTTCCACCGTCTTTTGATGTTCGCTCTGCGAGCGACCCGATAGCGTATGATCTTCCAGCTAAGCCGGTCAAAATAAGAAAGAGGGGCTTCAGTTTGAGAACTCAGCTTTTCAGCCGAAATATCGCGAAAGATGCAGAAGACTATCTCAGTGGTTCTACAGACCCTTCGAATTCTGCAATAGAGCTACAGCAGGTAGATAACTCCTACAACCCTAGTGATCTAGATGTTTTCCGCTATAACACAGACTCTTCGCAGAATGACCAGCTTCACCGGGGACGTTCATATTCGCTCAACCGCTCTTTTATTGATCTTGACAAGGAACCACTTGGCCAATTTCATACTTTTCCTCAGAAAACTCATGGACGATTGCATTTTTTGAAAGTACTCAGAAACTCACTTTTGGGAATATCCAACCCCCTACCTTCGTGGGGAGGAAGACAACTCCCAATCACATTAGATCTCAGTAATTGCTCGGAGGCCACAATGAAAAACAAGAAGACAAACCAGATACTACTTATTGACAAGAGACGCGATCGACCATATGTGAACAACGTTATAACCTCCTCGAAATACACTGTGTTCAGTTTTATTCCCAGACAATTGATCGCACAATTTTCAAAGCTTGCCAATTGTTATTTTATGGTAGTTTCTATTCTTCAGCTTATTCCTTCTTGGTCA
The DNA here is from genome assembly GCA_030559035.1 of Ogataea wickerhamii. NCBI lineage: Eukaryota > Fungi > Ascomycota > Pichiomycetes > Pichiales > Pichiaceae > Ogataea > Ogataea wickerhamii. Next base: position 756,967 of record JAKTQX010000001.1, read on the forward strand.
ACAACAGGGACAACAACCACCATTATACCTCTGTCTATATTTATCTCAATATCCATTTTGAGGGAAGGTTTTGATGACTACAGAAGACATAAGCTAGACCAAGCTGAGAACAGTAGGACGACTCAAGTCCTGAAATCAACCACTGGCTCTATCTATGATAGCAGTATGTTGTTCAACAAAAGCACTACTTCTATATCCAGATTGCGCGCTAGTACACAATCGTCGTCTGATTTTGAGAATCTGGATGAAGATGAGTTAGAGAACCTCAGTCATAAAGAAAACTCTTTCGCAGAGAAAGACCTCCTGAAGAAAAGAGGGGTCGCGCACTTTAAAACACGATGGAAGAATCTGAAAGTTGGAGATATCGTTAGACTCGAATCTGATGAGTGGGTTCCCGCGGATATAATCCTGCTGACGTCAACCAACATTATGGGAGAGGCCTTTGTCGAAACAATGGCTCTTGATGGGGAAACGAATCTGAAATCAAAAGTACCAAACCAAGAGTTACACAAAATAGCGAACACCTCAGAAGGACTCTACCATATTGACGCATCTATACTAAGCGAGGATCCCAATAAAGACTTATATAACTATGAGGGCTCCCTAGACATACACGATTCAACGACCGGCAAGACGGAGCGGTATCCTTTGGGTTCGGATAATATTATATACAGAGGTTCGATCATCAGAAATACGGACTGCTGTCTTGGTGTCGTTGTTTTCAGCGGAGAGGAGACCAAAATCAGAATGAACTCCATCAAGAGCCCTAGAATCAAAGCTCCGAAGCTCCAAAAGTCAATTAATATGATTGTTGCATCCATGGTTTCACTGGTTCTACTACTTTCCTTGTTCGGCTTGATGGCTGAAAGACTCTACTATAATGAGTATAAGGATAAAAACTGGTATGTAAATGGGGAGGATGCAGGAGTAGCAGCAACAGTTATGGGATTCATTATCATGTTCAATACTATGATTCCTTTGTCTCTATATGTGACGATGGAGATAATCAAAGTGGTACAAATGTTGCTATTGCAATGGGATATTGATATGTACCATTCAGATAGTAATACTCCTGCCGAAGCAAGAACTGCCACCATTTTGGAGGAGTTAGGTCAAGTCAGCTACATTTTTTCAGACAAAACGGGAACATTAACTGACAACGTCATGATTTTCAGAAAATTCTCTGTTTCTGGCGTTCCATGGGTACATGATGCTGATCTGCTGGCTCAGACCAAGGATGCAGTTGATGGTCATATGAATGGTGAACACTTATCTGCCTCTGTAGGTAAAGTGATTAGCCCTTTGATCCCCAAAGATGGCTCTGCTATAGCCCACGGAAGACCCAGTACTGTCTCTGTTGCTCCGAGCTTAGCCACTGCAAGATCTGTAGCTTTGTTTGAGAATAACAAAGCTAAGGCTAAAATTAGATCTTGCGTTGAACTTCTGAAGTTCATTCAAACCAATCCAGAATCCAAATACGCAAAGAGAGTGACCTTCTTCTTACTCTCCATTGCTTTATGCCACTCCTGTCTTCCGAAGAAAGTGAAAAAGAATTCCTTTGAGGATACGACGTACTCAGCCTCGTCTGATTCGCTCTCAGGATCCAACGAATTGGGGGAGAATCAGGATATGACTGCTAATGAAATTTTCACAGAAGGGGAAGAAGAAGAGGTTATGGAAGAGGAAATAGAGTATCAGGCATCATCTCCCGATGAACTTGCTTTGATTCGTGCAGCTAGCGATCTAGGGTTCATTCTCTTTGATCGTAAACAACAACTTTTGACTCTGAAACTTTTCCCTCATGGGCTAGATAAGCCTCCCACATTCGAAAGTTACCAGATATTGGATGTTGTTGAGTTTTCTTCGAGTCGGAAACGGATGTCTGTGATTGTACGGTATCCAAACGAAGAGATTGTTCTTCTTTGCAAAGGAGCAGATAATGTCATTTTTGAAAGATTGAGAAATTCAAAACTAGCTGAAAGCAAACGGCAAGAGCTCGAAAGAGCGGTAAGTCAACGTAAGAAGGTGGAGGCTGAGTTCATTCTCAACAGAAAATCTATGGACAGCAACACTGGCGCAGACCTCGTTAATAATAGCAGATCTTCCATCTCCTCACTGTCCAGATCAAGTTTGCATTTGGCAAGATCCAACGGCTCGATCAGTGGTCAAGATAAATTCTCATTAGACTCAGTGCTCTTGGATAATGAACAAAACGGTGAGCTTGAAGACATTGTATCGAAGTCGAGAAAATCTTTTCAATCGAAGCAAGAGGAGCGGTATCATTTGTCGAAGGAGAAATCGTATATTCCTTCAGATCAACTTCTTCTCAACGAGGAGTATGTTCTAGAAAAAACTATTGAGCATGTTGAGGAGTTCTCATCGGAAGGTTTGAGAACACTTGTTTACTCTTATCGCTACCTCGATAAAGACGTCTATGAACAATGGGCTGACTCGTATGCCAAAGCTAAGACTTCATTAACGAATCGAAACGAACTTATAGAAAAAACTGGGTCATTATTGGAAACCAATTTGGAGCTGTTAGGAGCTACTGCCATTGAAGACAAGCTGCAAAGGGGTGTTCCTGAGGCCATAGAAAAGCTGAGAAGAGCGGGAATAAAGATGTGGATGCTGACTGGTGATAAGCGAGAAACCGCTATCAATATTGGATACTCGTGTAAGCTCATCAAGGACTATTCCAAAGTAGTGATACTCTCAATTGAGCTTGGATTGGAAAACCTAAGCTCCGTGATCAATGCAGCCGATCTTGAAATTGAGGAAGGAAATGTTGCGCATTGCGTGGTTGTGGTGGACGGATCCACTTTGGCATCTATTGAACAGGATTCAACTTTGATGACGATATTTTTATCCCTCTGTATGAGAGCAGATTCGGTGATTTGCTGCAGAGCGTCCCCTTCGCAGAAAGCCACTATGGTGAGTAGTGTGCGAAAATTGGACAAGTCTAAAGTTACTCTCGCTATTGGAGATGGAGCAAATGATATAGCTATGATTCAGAGTGCAGATGTGGGAATTGGAATTACGGGGAAAGAAGGTCTACAAGCAGCAAGAACCTCAGACTATTCGATTGCTCAGTTCAGATATCTTTTGAAGCTACTCTTAGTTCATGGACGATACAACTACGTGAGGACGTCAAAGTTTGTTTTGTGTACGTTCTACAAGGAACTGCTGTTCTATTTGACACAGTTATTGTACCAGAGATACACCTTATTCACAGGCTCTTCTCTATACGAGTCATGGTCACTATCGATGTTCAACACGCTGTTCACGTCACTGCCAGTTTTGTGTGTGGGTATGTTTGATAAGGATCTACGCCCTTCTACCCTTCTTGCGATACCAGAGTTATATGCCAAAGGGCGTGAATGCGAGTCATTCAATTTCAAACTCTTTATCTTTTGGGTGCTTTTAGCGACGTCCCAATCTGTCACCTTAGCGTTCGGTCTGTGGAATATATATGGGTTCCCTGCTACTGTGGACAACACAACATACTCTTTGGGAGTGGTACTATTCACTGTCCTGATTATAGTGATCAACACCAAGTGCAACATTTTGGAGATGCATTATGTATCGAAGATCTGTATTATAGCTTGGTGTGTTTCAGTATTTGGCTGGCAACTGTGGTGTATCTTGCTAGTTGGGTTGTACAAGCATAAGGACAGTACTATTTTCTACGTTGCGCATGGATTATTCGAACATTTTGGCAAGGACGTGACGTTTTGGGGAAGCATATTGGCTCTTACAGTGATCGGCCTATCGATTGATATGGTGTTCTATATCTTCAGAATGATTTTTTGGGTCACCGATACTGATTCGTTTCAGGCACTAGAGAAGGATCCTGAGTTGCAGAGAAAGATGGAGCTCAGCTCTTTTGAGGAATTAAGGAACAGCTGGACATGGATGCACGAATCATTGCTGATTGAGCAAGATATTGAGAACCAGACAACGCTGAAGCGGAGAGTTGGGCATGTCAAATCATTTTTGAAAAAAGGATCTATTCATCCTTCTGAACAAACTAGAAAGCGCAAGGCGACGATGGTGAACCCCAACGAGTTGCCGCCAGGGTATCCTTCAAGCGTGGAGGTGGCAGGCACGGATATTTTCGATACGAATGGGGTCATACACAACTCCAAAACGGTTCGACACCGCGGGGTTGAACAGGACGGTACAGGGGGACGATTAGGACGGCTGTTTGGAAGCAGTAACAGAGATACTGAGCAAGATGAACGAGATATTGAAGAGATTCTGAGCCAGAGGATGAAGCAACTTCAGGAGCCACTATAGCCACGAAATATATAATAGAGAGAAAAAGACGGACAGGACAGACAGAAACCTACCTAAAAACAAGAGATAGAAAAATGAAATCAAAGAGGTAAACCGAGAGATAATAAGATAGAACGAGAGAAATCGTCTTCAGATCTTCTTCTTACTGGCATAGGAGATAACAAATGTATCCAGAACAGCTAGTGAGGCAGCAGCAGATGAAATGAGAAATTTGGCGTTCCGCTTCTGGATTAGCTTATCAAAAGCTCTTGGATCGACTGACAAAGCAATGAATGCTCCTGCGGAGCCGAGTAAAGCAAGAAGCAATTGAGAAGTAACCACAGGGTTGTTTTTGACTGTGGCAGAGGTGGTGCTGTACACGCTGGAGCTGAACGAAGCCACCTTTGTGTACAGACTCTTGACCCAGCCCACAATTTTCTCTTCCCTACGAGGCAAGTCGTCCTTGATTTCGTCCACTTTCTTGGAGAATTCTGAAGAGAGGTTGTGCAGCGTTGTCTTGGTCTTGGACGCAATAGAGTCTACTTCTTGAGATACATCATCTTCGGCAGCCAAAATCTTCGACTTTGCCTTGTTCAGAGCAGGATTTGCTGGTGGAATTGATTGTGGTTCAGACCTAAATGCCCGAGCTAATGTGTTAGTACTGGATCGTTATCATGCAGCATATCATCATGATGTCCCCTCCCCCACATATGCTACTTACATTTGGGTCACTGTTTGCGGTTCTCGAGGTTTGATAACTGTTTAATTCCAGAGGAACCTTCTTCTTCACCTTAGCTTGCTAAATCTTCTACCCGCTACCACATTTTCTCGCATGCCTCTCCTTCCTGTGACCCACCTAATCCTGCATCCCTCCCCCCGGTGGGATTATTTATTTTCGCGTGCAGGTGCCCATTCCAGCGGGGTGTTCCCGGAGGCCCGAGCCCTGTGCCCGGATGGGCCCGATAGCAATCGGGAGGGTTGGACTGGCCCCCCTGATAAGCCTGATTTTGCCTGCATTGCCTGCATATGAAACTCTTACGTTGTGTGGCAACCAACCGTTTCTGCGGGATTGGTAGACGCACATACCGTCCGGGTAACGTTTACTGGTTCCTCCTCCCCCCCCCTATGGAAAGAGCCGATAGACGCGACTACTGCTTGTTGGCATCACGTGTACTTGCTGAGGGCTGTGTGACCTGGAGTCGTGTGTCCCTCCTGAAAATTTTTGTTTCTCCCTCATGATGATGAAGAAGGAAAGGAGAGAAAAAAAAAAATTATCCAAGATGGAGTAAGTATTCTTCAACAATTCTTCGGTTCATCTCATTAAGCAGTAGAGTATAAACAACTACGACCACTGTCGATATAATACACTAGACACTACAAGAATGGGAGCTTACAAGTACTTGGAAGAGCTGCAGAGAAAGAAGCAGTCTGACGTTATGAGATTTCTTCTCAGAGTCAGATGCTGGGAGTACAGACAGAAGAACGTGATTCACAGAGCCACGAGACCTTCTAGACCAGACAAGGCCAGAAGACTCGGCTACAAGGCCAAGCAGGGATTCGCCATTTTCAGAGTCAGAGTCAGAAGAGGTGGTAGAAAGAGACCTGTTGCCAAGGGTGCCACCTACGGTAAGCCAACCAACCAGGGTGTTAATCAGCTCAAGTACCAGAAGTCCCTCAGATCGACTGCTGAGGAGAGAGTTGGCAGAAGAGCCTCTAACTTGAGAGTGCTTAACTCTTACTGGATCAATGAGGATTCCACCTACAAATACTTCGAGGTGATCTGTGTGGACCCAAACCACAAGGCTATCAGAAGAGATCCAAGATACAACTGGATTGCCAACCCAGTCCACAAGCACAGAGAAGCCAGAGGATTGACTTCCATCGGAAAGAAGTCCAGAGGTATCAACAAGGGTCATCTTTACAACAAGACCAAGAAGGGAAGAAGACACACATGGAAGCAGCACAACACTCTTTCCTTGTGGAGATACAGAAAATAGGCCACTTAGAGACGTTTGCAGCGGTATTGGAGGCCTTCTTTTTCACCACCTTTTTTATAGCGGTTCATACTAATTGAAGAAGACAGTGTGTCTCTCTATCTATACGGCTAAGCTGATGCTATGTTAGATATGAAGCCAGGTTCCCTTGTGGCTGGTGTCGGGAGAATTCTGTAAAATTATGCGCCTCGCACAGAATATTGGCGGAGAAGTCAATTTCTTATTGCAGGTCATTTTTCAATTAATTTTTTTTTTTTTTTTTTAGTTTTGTGTTCTAGGCTGATGTACTAAAAGCTAACACTTTCACCGTGAACAGCCTATTGAAGTTCACTTCTTCTCCCAGAACAGATCCCATATACGTGTTTCTAGTGACCGGCAGTGGAAATCTGATCCTTCAACTAGCCAAATTACGTGCCGAATTGCGCCAGTAACACTTTAATATGGGCCATACTAAAAATGCCATCCTGTCCGTTTACGACAAAACCGGGCTCTTAGACCTTGCAAAGGGGCTTGTGGCCGCCAATGTTAGACTCTTGGCCTCAGGTGGCACCGCTAAGCTTCTCAGGGAGTCTGGATTCCCTGTGAACGACGTGTCCACCATCACTCACGCCCCGGAAATGTTAGGAGGCAGAGTCAAGACTCTTCATCCCGCGGTGCATGGGGGAATCTTGGCCCGGGATATCGAGTCGGACGAACGCGATCTGGCACAGCAAAACATCGAGAAGGTGGACTACGTGGTGTGCAACCTGTATCCTTTCAAGCAGACAGTGGCCAAAATCAATGTCACAGTCGAAGAAGCTGTTGAGGAGATTGACATTGGAGGGGTTACCCTGCTGAGGGCTGCTGCTAAGAACCACTCGCGTGTAACTATCTTGTCAGATCCAGCAGACTACTCCCAGTTCCTTGAAGAGCTCGCCAAGTCTGGCGAGATCTCGGAGCCCGTGAGACGCGCTTTTGCGCTCAAAGCATTCGAGCATACTGCAGACTACGATGCCACCATTTCGGACTTTTTCCGTAAAAAGTACTCCGAAGGGGTGTCTCAGTTGCCGCTCAGATATGGAGCTAACCCGCACCAAAAGCCGGCCCAGGCATATGTCACAGACGGAACTCTCCCTTTCAAAGTGCTGAGCGGATCTCCTGGCTACATTAATTTGCTGGATGCGCTAAATTCATGGCCTCTAGTTAAGGAGCTTTCTGCTTCTTTGAATCTGCCTGCTGCTGCCTCTTTCAAGCATGTTTCGCCCGCAGGGGCCGCCGTTGGTTTGCCATTGACCGAGGTCGAGAAGAAGGTGTACTTTGTAAGCGACATTGACAATCTCTCCCCGCTAGCCAACGCCTACGCGAGGGCACGGGGTGCCGATAGAATGTCTTCTTTTGGGGATTTCATAGCGCTTTCTAACATTGTGGACGTGGCAACTGCGGCTATCATCTCCAGAGAGGTCTCTGATGGAGTTATTGCCCCTGGCTACGAGCCAGAAGCCCTGGAGATACTACGCAAGAAAAAGGGGGGTAAATATTGCGTGCTACAGATCGACCCTGACTACTCACCAGGGCCTCTGGAGGAGCGCCAGGTGTACGGAGTGACCCTGCAGCAGAAGCGCAACGACGCTATTGTCAACTCGTCCACTTTCAAGGAGTTTGTGTCCAAGAACACCAATCTTTCAGAACAGGCAGCCATTGATCTGACCGTGGCCACCATTGCTCTCAAGTACACGCAATCCAACTCGGTCTGCTATGCTAAAAACGGAATGGTGATCGGTCTCGGTGCCGGCCAGCAGTCACGGATCCACTGTACTCGTCTTGCCGGAGACAAGGCCGACAACTGGTGGCTCAGACAACACCCTAAGGTACTGGCTTTCAAATGGGCCAAGGGAGTGAAACGACCAGAAAAGTCCAATGCCATAGATCTCTTTGTCACGGGGCAGATCCCGGACACGGAGCCTGAGAAGTCGGAGTATCTCTCGAAGTTTCAGCAGGTTCCGGAGCCGTTCACAGCTCTTGAGAGATCAACCTGGCTCCAAAAGCTCACAGATGTCTCACTCTCTTCAGACGCATTCTTCCCCTTCCCAGATAACATCTACCGGGCGGCACGTTCCGGTGTCAAGTTCATCGCTGCGCCTTCAGGCTCTGTCATGGATAGAGTTGTGTTTGACGCTGCAGACTCTCACGACATTGTCTATGTAGAAAATCCAATCCGGCTGTTCCACCACTGAGCCGTATACCCCCATCCCTCTCTACAGTATCTTATTTAGTGCTCCCCCGTCTAACATAAATCACATATATTCAAATTTCTTCCAGTATCTTAGAAACAAACAGGGCCAATAAAAAGGTGTATATACTTCCCATGGTAATAAAAAATGCCCCGTCCACAGTACGGTGTGGAGCGTGAATGGCATGCAGTAAGAACAAAATCACGCCTTGGTAGACCAGGTGGACAAAGACGAAGTGGTGGTCCAGTGGTGTGAAATTCCGCTGGTACCAAATCCAGTATCGTTGTTATCCTGGTGTCTTGGCTGGAATAAACCAGCAGCGAACTCTGGTAAACCAGAAATAGACTTCTCGATATCAACGGTTTTCAATGAGCCAACAACAGCTGGAGCAGCAATCAGAGCAACAAAAATGACAAAAATGAGGAAGTACAAACTAGCATACTTTCTCACCATTCTCTTTCTCAATCTCGCCTGCTTGAGGGAGTAGATAGGAGGTCTTATCTGTCTGCTTGGCTTCAACCAGAACAGCATCAAAGAATGCCATCTGTCAATCAGTGGCACTAACAGTATTGGGAACTGCAGGAATAAGAGCAGGTGTCCCAATACAAAGTCTCCCGCAAAGTATGACAACTCAATTATCTTAGCCACAAATTCTCTCGATGGCTGAGTCCATGCAGCGTATCCCAATCCAGATCCGTACCACTTACCGGTCCAGAACGCAACATTGGCATGGTCATTCTTGAACTCTCTTGTGAGGAACAGTAATGTCATCACCTTGAAGATTAGTCTCTGAACATAGATCATAGTGGTCAATCCAATCAACATTCTACCAAAGTGGAACCCTTCAAGAGCCCACATGACAATGAAAAGCACAATGTGAATCACAACAGCCACACCATGAGCAAATCCGGCCATGACAGTACCTGTTTTCTTGCAACACATACCTAGTAATGGTCCTGCACAACAAGACATTCCCAAACATACAAACAAGACTCCAATGTCAACCACGATAGGAGCCAGCGCACAAATAATCAATCTCAAGCAAGAGTTAACCACTTCGGAGTTTATAACACCAGTCTGGGCATTCATAAACGTGTAAGCGATGAAACATCCAGCAGTGTACAAAATACAGGGGAATGTATCCGAAAAGAAAACGTTGGATCTGTGGGCCCTGGCAGCATCACCAGCAGCCTTTTCTGAATCATCATCAAGAGTCTTTCTTTTGAAACCAGTGACTCTAGATCTGGACAATCTGACATACCCGATCCATGAGTTTCTGTGCCATTTAGTATTACCTCTCGATAACCACCTGATGAAATCTCTATAGTCAATGAAATAATCCTCCCATGCAAACTGATGTGGGTTGAAAATAAACGGAGAAAACATCAAAGCAACAATAGAAACCCAGAACCAGAGCAGAGCAGGCTGCCAATGGGCAACTGTAGCGAATAACAACATAACCAAGCATCTGGCCCCAATGTAAATTGTTGAGTCAGCAAATCTTGCATACAACACCGAGAATGGGATTCTGGCAGTAGCAAACCCTCTTCCAGTAGAGATATATCTAGCTCCACCAACACACACATCATTTAGCAAGGATGAAGAGTAAATTTGAGCAACAAACACTTCGAATAATGGGGATAATGAAAGTATGTGACGGCAGAATCGGTAGACACATTTCCACACTCCTCTCTCGATTAGCTCCTGAATTAGCAATGGAATAAAGGAAATAAAAAACACAATGAAAATGGACAAAGTGTAACGTCTGACCCAGTCGACCGCAGGCATCAGGTTGTAGCAACCAAGCGGATACTGAATGTCTGTAACAGGTTTGTTTCTGTTGTAGATACAGATGATAGACTCATGAGCAAGAGCATTCAAGTTGACGGCAGCAAGCATGAACAGCTGCAGAGATAACTGAATGAACAAGTTGTTAATATGGAAACCCAAGTGGGCAAAATAGAAAGACAGGAATCTGTCCAAAGGAAGCTGAGTACCAAGATAGTAGTACTCTCTCGATAACATTTGTTCACCCATCCCGGCACCAATTTTGGTGGTGAAATTTAGAATGGAACCAAAACCGAGATCTCTACCCTTACCACACTGATAGTATTCACAGTGCTTGATTCTTCCACCTCTGCACATAGCAACCATACCTGCATAAATATCTTCGTTCAAATGTAAACCCTTTTGAGCCTTGGACACACCACCTCTAGTAGTCATATAGATGGAGTTAAGAAAATCCGGATGACCGTAATGCAGTTTGGCACCAATCTGAGCCAGCGTTCTAGCAAACAACGTTCCAAAAGTCTGTTCTTTTCCTGCAGCTACATCACCAAGAATACCAGAGTTCTCAGAAAAGATGTATTCTCTAGCACCAACAATTGCAACGGGGTGAGTCACTTTACTTGGGTCCGACTTCAAAACAGGGGCATATGGATTCACATGCTCCACATTCAATTCTTCAAACTCAGAAAGGACGGATCTTATCTTCAGGCACTCCTCAAGATAGTTGTCCTGATTGGCATCAATCAATTGTAGATATTCACCTCTTGTGAAAATAATAGCATGGTTCTGGTTATCAGACTTACCATCACCCAAAATCGGGTTACCGGAAAGTTGAACTCTGAACTTTGGTCTTCTTCTGCCATTATCCATAATTTCACAATGTCCATCAATAAGGGCGGAAAAAATTCTAGGTTCTTCACCTTCATTCAAAGGAGGTTCTTCATCAAGATAAGCGATTTGCAAATCAGGGTAGGCACGTAGCAAAAATTCAGCATTCTCCAGCTCTTCTGGCTTGAATTTGGTTAATCTTTGCATAGAGACAACGAATTTGAACTTTCTTCTTGCCATTCTCTCCAGCTCTCTTTCCAATCCATCAGCGTTACCGCCAAACATCTGAACAATTTCTGGGTTCTCAACACGATACAACAACTTGATTGCTCTAGAGTAATTCATAAAACCAGATACCGTTCTGTACAATGTCTGCGATCTAAGCGAAGCCCAGATTCTAGTTCTTAATGTGTATTCTGGGGCTGCAGACTTGAATCCAATACAGTAGAAAGGAAGATCGTCGATCTCACTCTTCATGTTGTCCTCTCCCTTTTCTTCACCATTTTCGAAAGCCGCTGTCTCCTCAGCTAGAATTTTGGTATCCTTGACAAAACAGTCCCATTCCACGGGATGGAGTTGCTTCAAGTACTCCAGAAGTGTGACACGAGAGAACTGATCATCTTCTCTGATGATTTCTCTGAGAGAAAGCAAAATCTTTTCCGAGTAGTGGGGAGTGAACACAGTGAATGTCGGCATGTTGTCAACAGGAAGAGGTTCCGGCATTGGAGTAGCTAAAGACTGAGCAAAGAAAGAGATACGTCTCTCAGCTTCGGAATCCTTAGGGAAAAATTCTGTCTCGAAGTTATTGTCATCTTGAGAGACGAAGAAGGTAGGTGCCCTTAGTGTACGCTTGCCTTCAACCTCGGAGGGAACTTGATGGTATAGCAACTTCTGAACATGGTCAATAGCGAGCAGGTGCTCTCTGTACATGGAAATAACGATAGCGTTCCAAACCTGGGAAATCAAAACCTTAGGTTTATACTTTATCTCCATATCAGTTGTAGCCAACACCTTCGAGTAGATTCTCTTCGGCAGCCTAGTGAAAATGTTTCTCCAAGGAGTCAAGATGGAAATGCCCAAGTAGAAAGATCTACCAACAGAGAAAACACAATTGACCAAGATGTACCACAAGTAACTATCCAAGAAGAACAGGACCAAATCAGTTGCGTACATCAAACCTAGAGTAATTCTGGCTTGTTGTCTGCAAACAACATTTCCGTACCACTTTTCACCCGTACATCTCATGGTCATAGTACCCAAATTTCTGACTGGATCTCTCAGAGACAAGATCAGAAAAAAGTAAGATTCCGAAAACTTGGCCAAGAAGACAACGAACCATAGGAACCAAGAAAGGTACAAGTCCAGTCCCTTCAACGTGGCAAAGGATGCGGTGAATGTTTGAGAAGCAACATATTTTCTGGTTGATCTCTTCATATAAGAAGTGAACAAGCCACCCAATGGCATTACCGCGAAAAAACAAACTGTAGCTACAGCAATGAAGAAGGAAACAATTGAAACGACTTCTGCAGCCTTGGATTTGGTTTCCAAGCCTGCCCACGCAAAAACAAATATAACGGGAGCCAAGTTGATAGCGAGAATCAGGAGGAGAAACATCAATCTTCTAGTCAAGTGCTGAGCACCGGCCCAGGATCTTGGGACAAATACCCACTCAAATATTGTGGCAAAAATGTTTATGAGAGAAGCAACAGAACCACCGAGAGCAGAGGCAGCCCATCTTGAAGAGCGCAACGGTTGGTTATTCAATACTTGAACGTAGTTGTGGGTGTAAAAAGTAGGAGAGTTGTAGGCAGCATACATCCAGAAGATGGAAATATGAATGACCCAGATACGGTTGAAATTCGTAATAACATGGAGCCAAGTTCTAACCTCCTTGTAGGTTTTGAAGAAAACGTGATCCCAATCAACTTCGCCCAACTTTGAATATCTTTCCTCTGCAGGGAAATCGACAATTCTGGTTCCGTCTTCAAGAATGATTCTTGACATACCTTCAGGGTACCAGAACAGCTGGTTAACATCATCATATCCAATAATTTTGTTGTGATCCTTTTCGCGCTTTACGTAACGGCCATCGAGAACTTCGTAAACCTGAGCTCTGATGAAGCGATAGATAGGAGTGATGACCCTGTTCAAATAATCGCCTTCTGGGACAGGATCCACTCTTTGTCTGCAAACCTCAGAACTCAAATAGTCCTCAGCGCATTTGTAGATGAAGCACAGACACTCGGAGGTGAATCTGACCTGGTTGGCCTCTCCCCAGAGAAGGAGCCACAAAGATACTTGTCTAACCCTCTCTATTGGGCTCAAAGCATTCATCTTGGCTTTCCATCTATAATCAGCGGCCTCCAGGGAATTATCTCCCTCAAGTTCTGTCAGAGTTCTTTCAGCATCCTCCCCGTTTTCCTCCACAGCCTTTCTAGCCTTCTTGGACTTCTTCTTAGCCTTTCTAGCCCTTCTGCTGAGTTTTCCTAGAGAAAGGTTTCTGAATCCGATTTCATCATCAAGATCTAGTTGGGCAGCAAAATACCACTTCTTGTAGTTGGCAGAGTCACCGCCAATATAATCCGCGTGTAAAGAGAGCAACGCCTGAGCAGGCGACATTCTCGACGCTCTAGAATCGAGAAGGACCATAAAGTAGTCAAAAATGTTTCTCATCGAGTCTCTTTGAAAACCAAACTTGTTGGTAAGGTCAATGAACACATCTTCGATCTGTTCCACCGTAACTGGGGCCTGGTTGTCAGCAGTCCAGGCGGGATAGGGATCAGTCGGCAGCGCAACCATTCCCGGCTGGTCGTAAGGGCCGGCTCCGTAGACAGGTGTGGAGGCACCCGATGATCTTGGACCTCCGTAACTCATCTGAGAAGGCGTGTACTGGGTTCCGTAACCATCATACGGGGTTCCTGGAGCACCTCCTGGGCCGTAGCTGAAATCGGAGTAAGCTTCTGGATCGTTAATTCCAGGCTGGTCGTAGTAGCCCTGCTGATGAAGGTTTGGATCCGACGAGTACTGTTGATCATAGCCCTGATTGTAGTATCCTTCCTGCTGATTGTATCCCTGCTGGTAATAAGGGTCGTTCTGGTCGTAGTAGTCCTGCTGAGGCTGGGTGTAGCCATCATCCGAAGGGCTGAACTCCTCCTGATAATAGTTACCTCCCTGCGGGTTGTTTTGTGCCCTAGAAGGGTCGTTGTAGGACATCTGGAAGAGGCGTGCGCCAGAAACGAGGGACTGCGACACTGCCAGCTATAGATTCCCCGAAAGACTAGCCTTGCAGAGGGTGTTGGATGGAATTTCAAAGGGAAGAAGAGACAGTAATAAACAAAACAGGATTTGCCTGCAAAAAAACTCCTCAGCTTAGAGTGTGAGAAACCGATCCTTATTGATCTGGCCCGAAACCAGAAAAGGATCAGGTGGAAGGTGTGCATACAAAAATAGAAATGCGGCAGTTTTGTCGCACGATTTGACCGCGTCGGTTAACATGAGTTACCCTGTTTTCTATAAATAGCTGCTGCAGAGGAGAAACGGAGCGTGACTGTGCGGCGCCGGGATACATTATGAGGCTAAAAATAAAAATAAATGCTGAGAGTAAAATTTTCTCCCGACATTGTCTGACGCGCCTATGCTGGAACACGCATTTTTATTTCTGCACTACTCATACGCTCCAAATATAGATCGCGGCTTGAAGGCTTATTTCTCAATCACCCGATACTTCTAGCTTTAAGAAAAAAACAGTACTACACTCATCCATCGCATTGTATCGTTGTATTCTACAATAGTTGTCTCCCACTTAATTACACCAGCAAAGCACGCAATAGGTCCTGCCTCACCTCCTCGCTCTCCACACGCTGCCCCACAACACCTCGCAAGCCCTCTCCCGCCTGTTGTGCAGCAGACCAAAACTTCCGTATCTTGTACTTAAACATCTTCACACCTGCCTGTAATCCCCATTTTAACTCCGAGTCCTGGTTCAGAGATTCCACCGAATCCTGTAGTGCTGTGTCGGTATCTCCCTGTAGCTTCTCGGTAAACAGGTTAATCTGGTCGATTAGTCTCTCGCCAAAAACTGACAGCAGCGTCACCTGTTGCTCCTGATCATCCATCAGCCGATCAAACAGCTCACTGGCATACCCTTGGGTCAGGATCAGCAAATTCTCATTGCTGTCAAACAAAGACTCGAGAATCTGAACTGACTCGATGAATCCTTTGTCGCGAATCTTTTCTAGAATCAGATACCCAATTCGTGGCTCGTTGTTCCACAACCTCAACACCCCCTTGATCAACCATTTCTGTCTCTCTTTTACAGTTTCCTCATCAACTTCAGCAAACTGATCGTTCTCTAGCGTCTCTTGTCCAACGTCGCTGGATCCCCTCAATCCGAGGACTTTTCTCAGCTTTGAAGCACACAACTCCAATGCACCACCTTCTATCACTGACAAAGACCGTGAGCCAATTATACATGTAGACTGAATCACAAGCGTAACAATGTAGTAATCGATATTAGACACAATAACCTCGCCCCCATCCTGAATCGATGCCTCAACGGATTGTTTCAGGCTGGCAATCAAATCGTTGAAGTCCTGTAGAGATTCTCCCTCCTGTATATTCGAGTATACCGAATGGCATATCTCATGATATGGGTGGTCCTGATTGTTGAACAAGTATTGGTCTACCAGATGGTAGATCTCTGCGTTTCCTGCTTTCGCGTCGACTCCATCGATATCCTCTTCTAGCTGGTAATTAGATTCAGAGACAGACTCAGCAAGACTTGAACCAAAAAGCTGACTATCAAACTTGACAATCTCCTCCCGGCTCATCAATGACAATCTCAAAAACTTGTGAAACTCGGGTGGTAATGTTGCCTTGATGGTTTGTGGATTGCTCACCCTGATCTCCTTAGAAATGATATTTCTCAAGAGATAAACTGTAGGATGATAAATTGACCCATCCAATTTCTCAAGATCATTGATCCACTCGTTCCATTTCCAGTCAAATTCGAAGTTACTGATTTGAATAAGCATCCAATCAATGAATCTTTCTCTCAACTCCAAATCCAAGTACTTAAAATTTTCGTAGAAGTATCTCAGCGAGGTACCCAACACTTTGGCAAATGTCACTTTGTCGTCTGATGAGTTGTCACGTCTTACAAGACTCCAATCACGTCCACAGGTATCCGTCAAAAGAGTTTGGTAGTAAATTGGGGGACTCGGGGATGCGGGTAAATTCAACATGAGATTAAGAATGGCTTCAGTTACCACTTGCTCCATCTTCCAGGTCGAAGAGTATCCATCTTGAAACTCCTTTTGAACGATAGTTGCAGACTGGATCATTGAGTCCTTAATCTTAGGATCCAGGTCCTCATTACTTTCCAGATCAGCAATCAAGTCGACGCCGGATGCCAAGTTGTTGACAATAGTCAACTTGTCAATAGAAGAGTTGGGTTTGGCAAACAGCTTCTCATTGAAAAACATTTGGAGAGACAGTATTTGTCTTGATACAGTCACTCGGTTGAATTCCATATTCTGTACCAGGTCTTGAGTCACATCTCTTAGTAGAAGGGAAAGATATGACTCGACTGGCGGAACAGTATCAAATCCGGTAGACGATGCCAGAAAGCATTCGAGTATATAGCGCGGATTGCTCCACATCCCGTCAATGTGGCCGTTTTCGAATCCTTGCAAACGAGGAAGCTTCTTGAAGTCAGATACAGAGGGTATATCAAAAGCCTGGAGCTGATGCTTCACAATAGATTCAGTATTGGAGTCGACAAGCTGGATGGCATCGATGAAGAAGGGCAATCCCAAATCAATGCTTTGTACAGCAGGCAGAAGGAGCTCGATTATGGTTTTTGGAGTATATGGAAGGAGCGAGCTTTCGGAAGTAAATAAGTGTCGCAATCTGCTGGAGATAGACTCATCGACCTGATACACCTCAAATCTTTCAGCCAAGGTAAGTAGTTCGTCGAATTTTTGCTTGATTTCAGGATTTTCTCTGTCTGGAGCCAGCAAGTAAGGCGTCGAGATGAGAACCGAATAGTATAACAGTTCCGCCTCGGCAACTCTGACATCCTGGTCTTTCTGTAAGTCAATACTAATTTCTAGAAGCCGATGGAAGGTTTCAAAGAGGATTTCTGAGCTTTCAAGAATCGGTAATATCGAAGCAAAAAAGCGCAATAACAACTTGATTCTGGTAAAAGGCCCGCATTCGCTGGAGTCTTCTTGAGTCTCAGTAGCCTCAGATTTCTCCTCCGTACCCTTGAAAGAATTGAAAAGAGCTTGAAGTCGGAAATGCATGAAATCAATGATATGTTTGGCAACGTTTGGGCTCTTGGCGTTGATTTTCTGCGTCAAGGCGGACATGATAAACACCTTTTGAGGTTGTTCAATAATGATCGCATATATGAGTTCAAGAACAGAGTCAATTGAGTCACTCAGCCCATCAAAATCCCGAGAAAACGAGTTTGAGACGTTGTCAAGGTCTTGTGATAGAAACTGGTGGTTCTCACCTACTCTGCAAATCTCAATGCCCAAGCTCTTAGCCAGCTCTACTTCACGGCTCAAAAGAGACCTCTTGGGCCTCTTGGGGATCTGAAGCGATTCTGAAGTCTGAGATGCATGAGACTCGTTGTTCCTGTCACTGAAAGCACTTCGCTCTCCAGAGGCTGCATTCTCATGCAAAGAGGGTTCGTAGCCTTCGTCATCAGAAGTGTTTCTTTTGCGCTTGTTGTTAGTCTCGCCTTCCATATTGATATCAATAGCAAGGTTTCTGGCCCCAATGTGAAGACTCTATAATATGCTGCTCTGACCAGGAAAAACCTCAATTGTTACGTCAAAAGAAATCTCAGTTAAACTTGGCTCAAGAAAATTTTACCTTCTACTGAAAAATTCAACTGCGAGTGAAGTTGAAGCTTGACTATTTTCTTTGAATGTATTCTCGCCAAGTAACTCAGCGAGATAAAGTAGTGTTGTTTTAAGTATTCGTAATCTAGATAGAATGATGGGTTTCAAAATGTAAACCGCCACCAGCTGCAGCAGGCTAGAATCTGGACTCGCTCACAGGAGCCCCTACCATTGGCGTACTATAAGTAGTGCTGGGTTTTATCCCAGAGGTAGACACATGCTCACGAGAGGCATGGTCTTTGGTCTCGAGGGAGACCAATCGCTTTGAGATGTCATCGTTGATTCTGACGAGCTTCTCTAGCTGCCCTTCTAACGTCTTAGTGCGCTCTAGGAACAACTTGGATTCCTTCTCCTTTTCTGCCTTAACGTTCATTAATGCCTCTCTCAGAGAGTCCCGTTGATTGAGCAAATCAGGGTACTCATCGTCATGATTCAGGCGTTTCCGCAAGGACTGGTTCTCAGCTCTGAGCTGCTCCAGTTCAGCAGACGAATAATCAGCCTGAAAGCGCGATAGTGATGTCTCCAGCACTTCCACCTGGTTCTTCAGGTGGGGAACAAGTTTGTTATTCAACTCTTTACTTGCTGCCACAGATTCATCTAATTTGAGATTCAGCTCAGCATTCTCTTTCTCAACCATCTCAAACTTTGATAACTGGAGCTGCAAGCTTTCTTGGAGATCGAATATTTTGCTGTTGAGTTCTGAATTCTTATATGTTAGATCCCTCAAAGTGTCTGCATCAGTGGTATTACATTGTTTCAGCAGTAACTCCTCGACGGCAAATCGTTTCCTTCTTTCTTCCATCAACTGTTTCGTTAGGTCTTCTAACTTCGAAGTCTTATTATGTGTATCTGAGACATCATTCAAATCGGTGGATTTCAACTTGTCCTCAAGGTTTATTTCTCTGGCAATAGATTCTGCGAGTTCATTGGAAACAACTTGAAGTTCATTAAGCAACTCCTGGTTGGCTTCTAGTAATCCCTGTTGCTGTTCGGATGGGGACAAGCTATGACGCCCCAAAGCAGCAGTGTTCAAACTTCTAGGTGTAACTGCGTCAGATCTAGTATTGGCTTTCAGTTCTTCAAATTTTGTTGATCTCGACTGAGTCTCCATGGACTTATTAGGCGATCTGTCATGTGGTACATCCAATGAAGCGTCGTTTGCACCTTGTGATAAGACTGATGGTAAGGGCTTGGTTACCAGCGACTCTGGTGAGATGGACTGAGCAAATGAGTCACCTGCCAAATGCGGTTCTCTACTCCCAGTAGTTCTTGTATCGCTTGTGGAAGCAGCCGAAAATGTTTCGGCATACTTCCCCTGTTTTTGAGTTCCTTTATCATGCGTCACAGAGGAGACAGTAGAACTGACAGCAGGAGACTCAGGCTCAGCGTTCACGGGACTTGGTATGCTTAATCGCTGTGTTTGATCATATTTGCCAGATCTCTTGGATACGGGAGATGTAAAATCAAAATCCTCGTCGGCAGCACCCAGATTTCCCAATGGTGGTGTGAGTGTCTGGTTTAATTTCATAGGGTTGGGCCGCATAGCAGTATAAGCCTCCGCAGGTTGTTCTTGGGTGAGCCTTTTCGAAATAACCGGATCCATTAAATCGTGATGCTCAATATTGGTGGCTATACCTCCCTTCGACTTCTCTTTGTTCTGTTGCTCGTAGTTGAATTCCTCATCACCAACATCCATATCAATTATTCGGCTCATCCTCATGTCGCTGTCATCGCCTGCTAAGTTTAGAGTTAGTCTATAGTTCATCAGTGAGTCAGAGGGTGTGAGGGGCGTTTGAGGCAGCTTTTTACTCCGCAAAAGCTGATTCTGATTCTCATTCGGAATGCTAATTGTCAAATTGCGATCATCTGCATCTGCAATAGCAGATTGTCTGCCTTTCGTGGCTCCCAAAATTTTCGTAGAATGATCTTCTTTACCAAAATTATCATCAAAATCACCATTGCTATTCTTCCTATTCTTGAATGACATTTTCTTGAAGAAGCTCTTAGCATTCGGTAACTTAGGAGAGGAACTTGCGGAAACAGGCTTGGAAAAAGCAGCCCTGAACCCGGCAAAGGGTGATTTCTTGCTATCGTCGCGTTCCGAGAAAGGTTGTAGTGAGTCAACATCTTCCGGTTTATCCAAAACAGGAGAACTGAAAGCAGACGAAAAAGGAGGGGGTCTTCTATGCAATCTCGCGCTGGAGGAGAATGAATTCGAATCCGTAGAACCACCCGAGAGGTTTGAGCGGTCTACCGAAGAGCCATTGGGAGTCTCGGACGTCTTGGATGAGTTGGGTATCCCATGATTTTCATCATCTGTTGGTCCCAATAACATAGACCTGTATTGCGGCTGAGAATGACTGATTTTGAAACCATCGGTCGCAGGAGTACCTACCTCATTGGTGGGATACTCATGAGTGGCCAGAGATTCATCGACAGCCTTATCTGGAGTTCTGGAAATTGAGTTCATGGAAAAGTTCAAAGAATCACTCACAACTCGAGGTGCTTCAAAGCTTGAATTAGAATGAGCCCCCTCGTAGTTAGAGGATGCGCCGGTAACAGAGACCTCACGTAACTGTCCACTCAAAGTGCTCTGTTTGCCGTCGTCAGGCTCTCTTTCAAAAGATTCGGGAATAACTTCATCCTCATCACGTAAAGAATAATGCTTTCTATCGTTGTCGCTCTTTTCAAGTCCCACTTTACTAAGTGGCAATTCCATGGCAGTGACAAAAACATCTTCATGGTCGGTTTCTGAGCCACGGGCCAGTTGGTAAACTAGTTGATCGTTGTTCTTATTATCTGGCAATCCGGCATTAAGCGACGATATTGCGGAGTAAGCGGATACAACTGAGCCTACCGCTGGCAGTGAGCTTTGTCTTGACAATCTATCTCTAGATGCCCGCTGTGACCTTTGATAAATATTCTTTTCAGGATCTGGGGTAACCTCAACTAACTCCCTATCTGATTTGATTGGAGTATGGAGCAATTCATGTCCACTATCATGGAAAGATGTTGGAGAAGTAGGAGATCTTATGTCTCTCGCCTCATCGCCAACGGTGTATGCGCCATTCTTTGGAATAGCCCTGTCTGAGAGTGATACGGACTGACTCTTGATAGAACTGGACTCCAAATGCTCCGCTTGCTTTTCAAGAACTAAATTCCTGAGGGGGGGCTGGCTCCCAACTGGTACCTCCTCACGAACGGGGATATCGTCTTCATCTTCTTCATCCTCGCTATCGGCAAACACGTACCTATTTACTTTTCCTTTCCCATGTATCAAAGGCTGGAATGGCTTTGCTTCATTTGCATCCAAAGAATTGTCTTCCCTGGTCTGCAGGGTCTTAGATTGCTCAATGGGGGACGGCAAAGTTTGCTCGGGATACGTCTCCAAGTCACTAGACTGTGTGATATACTGTTCCTCCGGCAAGGATTCCTGGGATTCTCTGAGTGGGGAAACTCTTGGATCTGGGTTGGCATAATTATTAGAGGAGTACTGAGCTGGAAGGGCAACTGACTGCTGATAACGTGATGCTGGCTGTGGTTGTGGGTATGGCGCTGAGTTAGGATTGTTGGGTCTCTGTCTTGGTCTCGTCATCTGAAGGGAGCGGGCACCATTACCGTATCTTTGTGATTGAAGAGACATCGCTCTAGGTTGATTTGCACCTTCAAATGGAGGGTTATAAGGGTATGATTGCGGTTCATTTGGAAATGCTTGGGGTCTAGATTGCAAAGACATTGCTCTTGGATCTCTTGGGAATCCTGGCGACTGCACCGCATATCCTGTCTGAATAGACATGGCTCTTGGATAGGCTGGCACTCCACCTTCAAAACTCATAGCACGCGGTGGGCCATATGTTCCGGGCATTGCTGGTGGGCCTGGTCTGTTCCTCATTGGTTGGCTATTCTGAGAAGCTACCAATTTCCTCTGATTTGTCATTTGTTTTCTGTACTGAGAGTTGGAGTACTGACCATTTGGTCCTTTGGGCTTGGAGGAGATTGTCGGTATATAAGGTTGAGTGTCCACCGCGGATGATCCATAACGTCCTCCTCCGCGTATATGCTGAAGGTCATCAAACGAAACGTTGATATCTGTCGAAGATACAGGTACGCTTGTATCGAAATCGTCATCTTTATCCATATCGTCATCAACCTCTCCTGTTCGAGCGAACTTCATGCCTTTTTTGAAAAATCTATTTACAGACGATGAGTTAGACGCGAGAGAGTTGTGTCTCGAGTTGGAGAGGGAATTGTTACGAGATGAATATCTCTTGGATGCTATGGGCTGTGAGTGGTACTCCAACTGGTTCTGTGAATATGAATATGGCTGCTGAGAATACATTTGAGGGTGGTTCGGATAAAACTGTGGAGGAGCCTGTTGAGTGACAGGGTGCTGAGCCGGATACTGAGACGGAAACTGTTGACGGTTCCAAGAAGCTTGATTTGGGCCACGGACTGGCATTTCGTACGAAATGTCGACAAAGGCGGTTTCATCAAGTCTCCTGCTCATGTTTGACTGAGAGACCCCGTTCACGACATTGTGTCTGGGCTGGTTCAATGTAGACATACCACTTTGCATCGTGATAGTAATTTTCACAACAATGATCCAGAGACTCTCTACACGGTATTGTTTGAGTTCTTTCTCGTCCTCTTTTCTCTCAAGTTGTTATACTTTAGAGACAGGTGTGACCTTCGCTTCCTGCTTTGATTGTCCTATGGAGTCCCGTTTAGTGGGCTTTCTGCGTTGACTACGGGATTCGCAAGGAGGTGCAAGTTCAGAATCCTGTCTAGTACTACTACATTAGAAAAAAAAGAAAAAACCCTCGAATCAAAGACACCTCGCACCTCTTCGAGCTCCGCCGAATATTATTTTTCAAGGCGAGCGTTCCCCAGTGATACATTACAGGTAGAAACCCGGGATCGCTTGGTTTCTTTCCGGAATCAAGCCTTGTGCTTTTCTGGCGTCCAGAGGATGGCTCGGCGGCTACAGGGCACTCGTGTAGCAGGACCGGCGCCTCCACGACAGCAATGCGTGCATCTCACGCACAACTTATAGCAAATGGCCAGTGTTCTAAATTTAAACGCATGGCAACTAAGCGAACCGCCCGCCTCAGGCGAGTGCAGGGAACAAAGTTCCCGCTATCCTCGGCTAGAAAGCGGAAACCCGCACAGCCATGGCCAGGAAAATTCAGCACGTCAAGACGCGCTCGCGCTCGCCTACTTCACGTACAGATGGGGAAGAGAGTGTTGAGATAATGTTAAATAGGAAATACAAGATCCGGGAGTTCAGGTCGATCGACGCATGGGGACTCCGCTACCAGCTATGCCACGACTGCTCAAAAGGGATCACACACCGACTCATATATGCGCATATCAGTTCGTAGAGCCCGCCTCGAGCGGCGGAAGAGGAGGCAGGTCGCTCACGCGGCCCACAATGTTGTATCGGTTGCTGAAGAAAGTGTACCAGTCGTCGAGCACTTGCAGCTGACGCTGCGTCAACGGCGAGTAGTCCCAGCTCACGCTGACGTCTGTGTCCTCGCGCTTGAGAGACGACTTTCCCAGAGCTCTGGATGCGTCGCGTCCCACCAAAACGTGGTATCCCTTTCCGACTCCGTAAGCCTTGGCATTGTTGGTCACATCAAACACAACGCCTTTTATTGCTATGTACATGCGGTCCGACTGCACGCCTATAATTGCAGCCCGGATGTGTTAGCTGTGTATCAGGGAGAGGCAATTGCTGGCTACTTACCGTCGCATTCTAACAGCTCAGACACCGTTATGAGATCGTCTCTGGGTTTGGCGAGGTCCACGGGGTTCTTGGGCATGAACTTGCTGCTCATTGTTGTCGATTTTGCAAAGCTCCAGTAGTGTGGTGTGTTTTCGTACCGTATATGTGCGCCCCAATGGGGTCTCTCTGATCGAATGTTGCCAGATAAGCAAGTACAGGTAATTTACATGTTTTTTTTCTGGAGTATTATTTTTTTGCCTACGGGAGGCTGTTGGTTGGTTGGTTGGTTGGTGGGGGACGCTCACCGGCGCATATATTATAGATACAAATGTACACGAATTTCGGGTGCAGAGGACGCAACTGATTAGTTGTCCTTTTTGGAGTCTGCTTCGGCTCCGAGCTGCTCATTGGTTTTGAGCTTAGCCTTTTCATTAGCCAGTTCGTGCACAAACCAGGTCACAGAAGCCCACAACAACAGTGCAATCACGAAAAGGTTGATGAAGTGAATTGATCCACTGATGTACACCATCACCAGCAGAGATACCGTTAAACACACAAAGGAGGCGTGTGTGGCTCTCACGAGGGCCGGTGTTGTTCCCGGCTGGAATACGGACTCCCAGAGCTCGGTGATGAACGACATAATAAGCTGGTTGACTGGGTACAGGAAGAGAGTAGCTTTAGCAGCTGTGGCCGGGGGGTAGGTACCTTTTTCCAGCTGCCCAAACTAGTACATAGTCCAGGTAAAAAGATATCGCAAAGATACTTTTCAGGGGACGACGTCACATGTTTTGGTGCAGAGATGCGATAGGATGCGGGGGGTTGATCTAATTTTCAGGCTGGTTGTTCCAGAGAGATGTACCACGTTATAGAAGACATAATAAATAGGATGGGACAGAGGCAGCTCCCTGGAAGTGTAGGTATAGTGCATTCGATTGAAACTTTGCCGCCACAGGACGAAGAGCAGAATACAGGCGGCTGTAGGGTTTTTGAATAGCAATGGCACAGCAACAGCAGCAGACCTTTTTGGACGTCCCAGCGTCGCTGGACAGCCTGGGTGAAGACTCCTTGCGCAAGTTGTCGAACGTGCCTGAGTACCCTCTTGATTTTAATATATTCCTCATGAAGGGCATTCGAGAAGCGCGCAACACTGGCGAGCAGGAGCTGGCAGCGTTCCGCGCTGAGCTGCTGGGGTCATTGCCGCAGGACTACCAGTCTCTGGTGTTCCGCGGGCTCACAGAATTACCCAGCGGAGAGTATAGATTGCAACTGACTACCACGGCACGGCTTCAGGATCGATTGCTCTATTTGCTTATTCTGGAGCGGCATAGACGTGATATGGACGTGCTTAGTCGGGTGCTAACGGAATCGGGATCCGTTCCGCGTAAGATAGCACGTATCCAGCTTGCAGATGCCCACCTTTACGAGATCAAGTCTCCGATGTTTCGGGCTCTCAGCAGCTCAGCAGCTTCCGACTTTGCAGACAGCTTTCGCCGCTTTGCGATGCTCCAGAACATTGAGTATCAGTTTGAGACAACCCTCGACTCTGATGCTGACTACGCCAGCGATGATGACCTGCTAGCTCATTTCTGCTGCCCAGATGTGATGGACTTCTCGCTGCCAGCAACTCTGGGTAGTGATTTGAGTGCTGCGCGTGAGATGTTCTCAGAGACCCTCGATAACTCTCGCGTGGCCCGCGTGCTGATTCCGCTAGCGTCCCGTGCTTTCCTGGGAAACCCGGACTAACTCTCGCCTGCGCGCAATAATTGATAAAAAATATAGAAGTATGCACGGAAAGTTCTCCGCTGTCAGCCCTGCGGTAGCAAGGCTCCGACTATTACAAACTGAGTGGCCAGCACAAGAAGCCATGCAGAGTCTCTTTTCAAGGCTTGTGTTAGGCTGCCCCTCCCCCCTTCCCGCACTTCGCGGCAGTTCTCGGCAGTTTAGGGATACTTCTCAGAGTCGGGCGCAATAAAACGCATATGTGTAGGGATGTACCATAAATATTAAAAGTACAACAAACTCCATTACATTATTTTAATTTTTTTTCCAAGAACCAGTCTTCTACAGTAATCACAGAAGGTTAAAAGCTCATCAATTCCTGCTTTAATCGCTACTTTAGAGCTACAGGGTTTACCTGAGCCTCATTTCAGAACTGATAGTCGTTTCGATTGTGTCCTAAGAATGTTTGACTCTCGGTAAAGATGTCGAAACCGCTACAGACTCTCCCTTCCTCCCACTCTTCCAAGAAGACAAGAAGGAGGCACAAGAACTCCCATAATGGGTGTGCCACATGCAAGAAGCGCAAAATCAAGTGTGATGAGCGGCTTGTTCCTAGCTGTTACAATTGTGAGAAAATGAGCCTTACTTGTTCGTATAGCTCTCTGTCTCAGGAAGAGCTTGATGAGATCCGTTTTTCACACCGGATGCAGGAACTAGCTGCTGTAAGCGAGGCTCCCAACTTCCCTCATCTATTGCATTCTTCGGGTTTGTTATCCACCTCGACGCCTTCACTCCCTCCCATTCTCACCGAGTCATCAACTAGTGCGTCCATGAACTCTCAGTCACTGGCTCCAACGTTCCCCATCCAGATGATATCCCATCAATATGGGAACCTGACTATTGAAGACTCATCGAAGGAACCTGAAATTTCCTATGTTTCCAGTTATCACAACTCGCGTCCTCCTTCATTCATTTCAGCGCATGCTTTGCCTCAAGTAGTACCTGCAACATCCGAACCATTAAACTCGTTCTCCAGGCGCGTTATGGTGTCCCTCCCGGTACATCAGATAGAAGTGTTTTACATAAAAGCGGTATTACAAGATATACAGATAACCAAAAACACAATATCAGTGAAGAGATCCTTGGCAAGGGAGCAGTTTAACTATAAAGTGGCAGGCTTCTACACCAAAAACTTTTTTATTAAGGTTCTCTGTGTGTCGCTGTTATATTCGCTATCGAGACTTTCATTTATCCTTTTCACTGTTAATTACTACAAGTCTGTTCTATCGAAACAGTCTGGGATTGAGGTACACGATCTCGGTAAAGTGTTGAACTTCCTTGAGGCGCTGTCGCCAAGTCTCTTTGGAGAAGTGCTGCGAGAATCAAGGGTGGTAGTTGGCAAGCATCGTGAACTGAAACTATCCGAATTTGAGTCGCTGATTGGCGCCACTGTTATATTAAGTTGGGCACCGGTCTACGGTGGGTGTGACTTCAGCGTTCCTAATGCTTTTGCGGGAGGAATCTATGCTCTTGCTATAAGCGGAGTGTCTCGCAAGCATCTTCACGATGCTTCTGCGTTCACATATCTGACCTCTGCTCTTCTTAACAGTTTCAAGTCGCTTTACTTCAACGATTACGATCCTACATTTCTGGATGAGATTTTTCAGAAGCTGGGTTTCTTCAACGAGATATTTGGAATAAGCTCAAACAAGAAATTGCGAAGGAAGTTTACCTCACTCAAAAGCTTTCTCTCGGATTCCATCCATAGCTTCAAAAGCAGAAAGCCGCTGCCAGGACTCCTGAAGTATCCTGTGCAGTACACCATGGAAATGATAAATAAGTTTTACTCCATTCTTCCCTACAATATGTGCAATCTGGAGTATGTATCGGGCGATGAGCTTATTTTGAACTTATTTTATCTTGCAGTCGGAGAGTCGTTATGGTCAGTGATGCCGGAGATGTTCTTTGTGGCGTTGGTCGATTTCCTGGGTAACATGCGCATGATGTTCCAGAATTATGGAGATACAGAGTTGCTTGTCCAGGTTTCTGAGAAGCTCTCACCTGAATATGTTCCATTTGCAAAATACCTAATAAGAGTGTTTGGATACTTTAGCGCTAGAAGAAAGCTACTTTTCAGATATCTTCTGTTTACTGATCCGTTTGGCAACCTTGACTCGACTATCTTCGACGATGAGGCTGGAGACAGATTGGTGGATGAGTTCATCAAACACTCAAAAAAAATTGAGATTGCCAAGGAGAGTCAGTTGACGTCTTTTGAGCGGGGCCTGATCCAGTCCGAAAACTACCCGAACAGAGACGCTCCCTCCAGTAGTACAATTCTGCCCCAGGAGAAACCCCAGGAAAAACCCCAGGGAGTGGCACAGTTTTTCAAGGATCCAGTAATGATTCCCAGGGAAACTCCGAGAAAGCAGAAGCCCCCACACTACTTGACGTCCGATGAGGAAACTACGGTATTGAATCCTTTCACGAGTTTCATTCACCAGAGCACGCTTACAACAGGCGGGCTTTTTGAAGACGATTACGACCCAGAGCGGGATATCAGCCCCTCTTTCCAGTCAATGTCCATGGAATATGCTATTCAGGCACAAGACATCGTGGGGCCGTGCTTTCTTCTGCGTAAAAAGATCATTGAGTACGGGTGCAACTTCTAGCTATGTGCTTATGTGTTAAATATTATACTCTACTCCGTCACCCTTTCTGAAGTTTGTAAGAAGTTCATTAGAATTAGAAAGAATGATTGAGCAAACTTAAGAACGCATATATATCTAACTGGTTCTGCAAGCGGGCTCATGAGCCCTGTCATATTTACTCCACCTCATCCTCAAAAGTCTCACCTTCAACGAGATCAGGAATCTCGTCATCGCCTTCGGCAGGGGCATCGTTCAGACCACTCTTCAAAGCGTCAATAGCTCCCTGGTTGTTCTGCAGAGACTCAGCCATCTTCTGTAACAGACTGAGGTTCTCGGTCCCCAACTGAGGAAGAATGTTGGGAATCAGCTCTGTGATGTTCTTTTCCTGAGCAAATCCGCTAAAAGTGTAGGTGTTGTAAGCAGGAGCAGCCTGGACACCCACTTTGTTGAAATGTAGCACTTTTCCGTCATCTCTGAAAAAGTTTGCTTCCTCAATTCCACTCAGAACCTGAGCATTAAGCTTCTTCAAAGCTCCTTGCAACTGGGAGTCATCAGCCTCAGCAGACTTGTTGATTTTCTTAGCCTTGACTCTCTGTCCTCCAACCTTCTTGGCTGTAGCTTTCTGGAGCTTTGCAAGCTTTTCTGGATCGATGGGCATTGTTGGTTTGTATGATGTAGGTCTCGCTGCGTGTGGCTTGATTTAACGTCTGGTTGTATAAAGGAAGTGGTTATATAACCTTTCTAGGTGCTCAAACTGCTGGGAACTTTTCCAACGATTTTTCACTCTGTTGTTACGAGCCCCGACCCCCACGCAAACTACACCTCGCACCTCTATTCCAGAACTTTTTTCCTTTATCGATTGAGTCCTTCTTTATCTTAGCCAAATTATTACGTAATAATTTAGAAAAGTGCACACAAATTATGGCTCTAATATCTCACTATAAGTACAAACAGATTACAATCGTCTTCTAGCAGGGAATCTACCAGAGTCCCCCATTAGCTCGATTCTGGCCAGAGTCCGTAGACTGCTGCTGCTCCTTAAGCTTTGTCATCAACCGTTCGCGGTTTCTCTTACATGACAGCGTATCAATATGTCGCTTCAGAGCGTCTTTCCTAGCAAATCCTTTATTGCAGAGAGGACAGATGTTTGGCGGAACTTCCAGATGGATTTTCTCATGTCTTTTCAAGTCAGAAGATCGCTTGAAAGACATCGAGCACGTCAGACAGATATGGGACTTTCCTGCTTCGGAAGGATCCTCGGATGACGACGAGGATCCTGTGTCGTGTTCCTTAGATCTCAGCCTCACGGGCCCTCCAGAGGTTCCACTGCTGAGTTTCTGCAGCTTATGTAGAGGTTCCTGAAATGTCGCACCCGGCGCATTTCGAGAGCTTTCCTGATCTGGGGCATTACCGGGAAGAGATATTCCTAGATGGCGCAATAAAATGTTTTGGTTCTGATCCGCCTGTATCCCAGGCTGATACGGACCGGGAGACGCAACGCTGTTGTTGCTGCCTCCACTTGAGCTGTTTATGTCTGCCCCGTTGGCAAGAAGTGGGCCTATTTTGTTGAGAAGGTCTTGCTGCTCTGAGGAGTTCATTGTTTTGATGCTGGACACTAGCTGGCGAATCAGTTCATTAGAGCCATTTCGCTGCTGCAAATAGGGGTGATCGTGCATTACCCCGGAAATCTGAGAGTTTGCTTGGTCGATCGATGGTGCTTCGGGGCTCGCTCCAAGATGGTCTGGATGTTTGAATATGTCCATCGAAAACTGAGGAAACGCATCAGAGCTGCTGGTTCCCCTAGGAGTCACAACAGTATTGGAATCCACAGGGCTGTAAGTTTGCCTTGTCACATCAGGGACGTGTACTCCCTGGAGTCCCTGAGCTGAACCCAAAAACTCTCTAGCTATCGGAAGCCCACCGTGTGGGGAGTTTGAGTATTGTAGTCTGGTTAATATGTCTCTGATAGTAGGATCTACTCTGTACTGGTGTTTCTTGATGGCGTCATTGGCCAACTTGAAGAACTCTAGGTCTTCAGACGTGACCGGCTGGCTTTCCAGACGGTTGCTTCTGTTCGAAGAAAGTTTCGGCTTCGACGAGTTGATCAAATCTATCAGTAATCGCTGTATATCCTGCTCTGATAAGCTGCTGGGGCTATGGTTTCCTGACATGTTATAGGATTATACATCCCACAGCTCTATAAACACTAAACGCGCGGGCCTGAGCTCAAATTGACTAAATTCCATTCAAAGCTCCTAGTTATATAATTTCCAAAAAAACCTGCTTCACGTCCGCCTCCCAATCTCGCATATTTCTTCGTGTTAGTGAGTCTTGATTCCCATTATCTCTTTATAAACATCTCCGATTCTTTTTGCTGTCCTTCTTTATACGTTTTGGCTCTGCAAATTACGTTTGTGACAGTGGCTTTCACACACAATTAGCCAATATTGCTATGTGAGACAAACATCTCCTAGACAAATTGTGCTCCATCACGTGACTTTTAGGCGCGAAACACGGGAATCGTAGGTCACGTGATTAGGGCTCACGATTTGATTACTCTGATCGTTTCATGTTCCTACTTCTGCTGTCGAATCTTTACGACATCAATCTTGTTGTGTAGTGAGTAAAATGTGGCTTATTGTGTCTTTATGGTAAATATTACAAAAAAAGTTCGATTGACAACCTACCTAGGTAACCTTCTCAAGCATAGAATCTCTCGCTGGACCGGTTCCAACCCATTGGATAGGCACATCAAGGAAGTCTTCCACAAATTTGAGATATGACTTGGCATTTTCAGGCAGCTCACTGTAAGTCTTCAACTTGGAGATATCCTGCTCCCAGCCAGGAAAAGTCACGTACTCCACCTCTACATTTTCCAGAACATTGAGATCCTCTGGGAAGGAGTGCAAGGATTTCCCCTTGTATTTGTAGGATACACCGACCTTGATTTCCTTGAAAGTGTCTAGAACATCAAGCTTGGTGATATTCAAGGAGGTGTAGCCATTGATCATTGTGGAGTACTTGAGCACTACGAGATCCAGCCATCCGCATCTTCTCTTTCTACCGGTGGTTACTCCATACTCATGGCCGATGGTTTGCAGCTGTTCTCCAGCATCACCCAGATCCTCAGTCGGGAAAGGACCTTCTCCCACACGAGTAGTGTATGCCTTAACAACACCATAGATGTTTTTGATGGCATTTGGAGGAATTCCAAGACCAGTGAGCACTCCTCCAACACCGGTGTTGGAAGAAGTCACATAAGGGTAGGTACCGAAATCAATATCCAACATAAGAGCATTTGCACCCTCAATGAGAATCTTCTTCTTTTGTTTCAAAGCCTCGTGCATAAACAGTACAGAGTCGACGACAAAAGGCTTGATCTTCTCTCTGAGCTCCTTGTATCTCAAAAGTTCAGCATCCACATCCACATCAAAATCGCCATATCTCTTGATTCTTGTATCCACAAGTCTCCTGAATCTAGACTCAAACTCCTTCCAGGATCCTGGCTCTTCGCCGACCAGATGGTGGACTCTGATTCCAGATCTGGACACCTTGGTAGAATACGTAGGTCCAATACCTTTTCCAGTGGTTCCAATGGACTTCTTGTTATCGTTGAGCTCGTTTTCTCTTAGTTTATCTACCCTTTGGTGGAAATCAAACACTATGTGAGCTCTGGAAGACAGGAACAGGCGTCCTCTACATTCTAGACCCTGATCCTCGATTTTTTTCAGCTCGTCAAAGAAAGAGGGAATATGAACAACAACACCCGACCCAACCAGGTTCACACACTTGGTATTCACCAGCCCAGAAGGTAACATATGGAAGTCATACTTCTTTTCCCCAACCACAATTGTGTGGCCAGCATTGTTGCCTCCCTGGCATCTGGCACAAACCTCAATGTCCTCACAAAGTATGTCCACCAGCTTTCCTTTCCCTTCATCACCCCATTGTGATCCTAGCACTACGTCAGCCATTTCTTGAAATACTGGCGCCTAGAGCACTCCGCACCGATTCTAAGCCTTTATTATGGTGTTCTGCCCTCTTTAAATGCTGAAAGTCTTTCAAAGCCAGCCCTCTCCGGGGATGCAGCTCGATTTCAATTATTCTTCGCTACTTTATTTCTTCACCCAAGTCAACCGAAAAAAAAAAAAATTTGGTATTTTCCACGTTCAACCAACAGCACATGTAAAACCCGCATTTTGGTATGCGGAGTCTACGCGGAAACCGATTTCGGCGAGCCGGGTTTCTAAAATTTGATAGGGCTCAGCCTGTCTGACTCATGGGTGCTTCACCACATATGAGAGCTCCGGTCAACTCCAACGCGGAGAACGTTGAAAGGATCCCACTATAAGCCATAGCTTGCTGGGTAACCCTATTCCCGAGAATTGGAGGGATCGCGGGAGCGCCTTGATTAAGCGGTGGTGTATGGATGTTCTGTAAAGATTTGTGGAGATGATTGCTGTTCGTTCACCTTCACATAATCTGTTTACTACTAATGGGTGCAGTCCTTCCTTTTTTCGAGGTTCCGTCGTGGTGAAAGTACGATTGTTGTAGTTCATAAAACGTTTAGTAGTTATAGAAAGAAAAATGCTGTGGTGAGTCAATAAAATACAGCTCTTGTTTCATGAACGTTCGTTGCTGCTCAAACACTGCTGGCCTTGACCTCCTGGTCCTCCTCGACGGTGGCAACGTTTTCATTCTCGTGTAGAGACTTAGCGTGGATAGCAGGTAGCTTAACACTATAAAACGAAGAGCATCATTGTTAGTAAATGCTACGATAGCTAGGCTTGAGCCACATAATACTTACGCAAATCCCTTAATTAGGCTGTACTCATGCTGGATTTCTCCTCCAATGGATTTGAGTCCCTCTTTGAATCTTTAGAGAAGTAGCAACCCTTGTTAGTACAGAACCTCTGACTTGTTTCTGTTGGATTTTTAGCACTTACTTAGCAACTGCTGGATCACTGCATTGCTCCTTCAAAGTTACCTACATCATCGAGATTGGGTTAGTACAATTGGGTCTTGATACCTCCTTTATCGTCCCCACACTTACAATGAAGGTCTTCTTTTCTGGTTCGGACATAGCTAATGGTAATTTTGGTACTGAGGTGTGTTTCTCTCGTTAATCTTCACTCAGTTTTAAGTTATTTAACGCAGATTATCTCATCACCCTTTTATATTAATTGTGTCAGCTAACAATCTAAAGATTGAGTAGAAAGAGGCAAATCTGAATAGTCGTGTAATTACAAGCACAGTTTTGTAAAGTACACGACCTAGCTGTTCTTGGCTTCGAAGGCCGGTGAGCCAGCTACCCAAGGCAGTAAATCAACCAGCCGATAGCTTAGCTGCCACCAGGTTCAACGGAGTACTTTGCATGCTTCTAAGTCTTTCTAATCATGCTTCGAATTGAAGGCTTTCCTGTTTAGTATTTTTCCAGGTATGCGGCACTTGCTCCCAGATCTTAGACCCCTCCCGTGATTTATCAATTGATAAGGACGCTTGAAGGACTTGGAGCAACCCCAGTCAGTACTATTGAAAGAGTCTATTCCGGAGCACCAGGAAAGTCTTCCGTTGGCTCCATGTTGTCCTAGGAGATGCCTCTTCAGATTATCAGCAGATCTGACCGACACAGTCACTCTCTTTATCTTATCCAGGTTGTAAGATTCGAGCATATGGTTGTGGATCTCCTTATGCGCGAAATGTTTATGATGTTTTGGCGATGGGGAATCAACAGTGACAAACTGGTAAGCGACAGTTATCGCTGAGGAGTCTGCGCAATGCTTATGCTCGAGCGCTTGATGAGAATGAATACCAGACGAAACATCAAAGCCAGTGAAGCCCGTGGAGTTTGGCTCTTTTTGATATGTATAATTGTGTAGAGGGGACTCACGTTGCAGAGTCTCCGAGGAAGGAACAGGAAGACTCCATCTCTAGGATGTGGTTAGATGGGTAGAGTGGTCTGAGGGTCGTGCAATCTCTGCTGATAAATGTGAATCAGGGAAGATTTTACATCTCCTTTGTGAAGACTCATTCCAGGAGGTGCCCAGTTCAGGTCTGGGTCTGTGGAAAACAGACTTACGGTAAAGTTGTTTCTGGGTCTCGCGTCAATGAGTGGGCTTCCCTAATGTTGATATAGGCCTGCTGCCGAAAGTTCTCAGAAACTCCGGCTTTTTTGCAAAGCAGTCAATTATGTTCTCGAGGCCTTTGCGACAGTATTTTTGTTGTGAGTGCTTTTCTCGTAACCTTGATCTTCGTGTGAAAACACAATATTCAAGTCCCACAACATGTTATAAAGTAAATTGAATGTCAGGAATCTGATATAGAGTAGATCAGAGAAAGGAGACCTGTGTGTAGCGTGATGGCATCGGTTTCCTATATATTTAGAAGCTGCATTACTTTTACAAAACTTTCAGTTTTTTGTAATTATGTTAACTTATTCCTTCCGTGCATTTTTTAGATACTCTGAAACCTGTTTTCAAATCCAGCGATAGCTCATAGCTTTGAGATTTTTGTCCAGTGCTCATTTTCTGCTGACCAGACTTGCTTGAAACCCATGACGACCAACAACATGCAGCTAAAGCGACCGGCCGCTTATAATGTCTAGTATACTTAACATATCATATCGAAGCGGCTCATATGTGGTGTAGAGGTGTTAAAAAGAATTTTTTTTTTTTTCCAAATTTTTTTCTCTTGTTCTACCTGATAAACTTCACTAAAATACGGTTTTACTAGTGTAGAGATTTGAAAGATTCGGTTAAGAAATCAACCCAGAGCAACAGAAACAAGTCTACAAGCTAGAAACCATAAGAATGAGTAGACTTAGGAAGAGATCAGGAAGCAGCTTTGGCTCTCATCAAGAAAAAAAACATAAGAGAAGTGATCGATTTTCTCCGGACTTAGATGATGAGGTCCACGAGCAAGTTGTATCACAAATAGACAAAGAATATGCTGATGTGGGTGACCTTTTAGAAAAGGATGGAGCAGGCGTAGACTCAGGTGCCAGTGAAAGTGAAGAAGAAGAAGAAGAAGGAGAAGAAGAAGGAGAAGAAGAAGAAGAAGAAGAAGAAGAAGAGGAAGAAGAGGAAGAAGAAGAAGAGGAAAGAAAGGCTTCATCGACTGAGACAAGCAATAATGCAGGAGAAGCTGTTAAACTATTTACGGATTTGGAACTATCGATACCTACGCTCAAGTCGATAGAGCAGATGGGATTCAAAACTATGACTGAAGTCCAAACTAGAACAATTCCGCCTCTTCTAGCAGGCAAGGACGTTCTCGGAGCAGCCAAAACTGGCTCAGGAAAAACACTTGCGTTTCTTATCCCTGCTATCGAGCTACTTTATTCGCTGAAATTCAAGCCAAGAAACGGGACAGGAGCCATTGTAATTACTCCAACCAGAGAACTGGCTCTACAGATCTTTGGTGTCGCGAGAGAGCTGATGGATAATCACACACAAACTTTTGGAATAGTCATAGGAGGAGCAAACCGAAGACAGGAGGCTGAGAAACTTGCAAAGGGTGTTAATTTGCTGATTGCTACTCCGGGAAGACTTCTCGATCATCTTCAAAATACGAAGGGATTTATATTCAAGAACCTGAAAACTCTGATTATTGACGAGGCGGACAGAATCTTAGAGATTGGATTTGAGGATGAAATGAAACAGATTGTTAAAATACTTCCTAATGAAAGTAGACAGACAATGCTCTTCTCTGCCACACAAACAACCAAAGTTGAAGATTTGGCTCGAGCGTCGCTAAATCAAGCTCCGTTGTACATTAATGTCCACCAAGACAGAGAAACCTCAACGGTGGAAGGTTTGGAGCAGGGATATGTTGTTTGCGATTCAGATAAGCGCTTCCTCTTGCTCTTTTCCTTCCTCAAGCGCAACCTGAAGAAGAAGACCATCGTTTTTGTGTCTTCATGCAATTCTGTCAAGTACTATAGTGATCTTCTAAACTACATCGATCTTCCTGTGTTGGATTTGCATGGAAAACAGAAGCAGCAGAAAAGAACAAACACATTTTTCGAGTTTTGCAATGCCAAACAGGGTATCCTCATTTGCACTGATGTCGCAGCAAGAGGATTAGATATCCCTGAAGTTGACTGGATTATTCAGTTCGACCCACCTGATGATCCGAGAGATTATATTCACAGAGTCGGAAGAACAGCAAGAGGATCTGAGGGAAAGGGCCGCTCTTTGATGTTTTTGACGCCGTCAGAATTGGGTTTCCTCCGGTATTTGAAGGCTGCCAAGGTCCCTTTGAACGAGTACGACTTCCCAAGCAACAAAATTGCGAACGTTCAGTCACAACTTGAAGAGCTTGTGAAAAATAACTACTGGCTTCATCAATCTGCAAAAGACGGCTACAGAGCTTACCTACAAGCTTACGCCTCACACCACTTGAAAACAGTATACAAGATTGATAAACTGGATTTGGTAAAGGTTGGGAAATCGTTCGGATTCACAGTTCCCCCCAAAGTAAATATATCGATT
Organism: Ogataea wickerhamii; assembly: GCA_030559035.1. NCBI lineage: Eukaryota > Fungi > Ascomycota > Pichiomycetes > Pichiales > Pichiaceae > Ogataea > Ogataea wickerhamii. The sequence goes on from JAKTQX010000001.1 coordinate 793,560, forward strand.
GGATCAAGCATGTCAAAATCTAAGAACAGAAAATAGGTATTACGTGCATACCATTAAAGATCACTCAATCAAGAATTCGTTATATTTTCTAGAATACGGTCATTATAATATCACTGGGCTCTAGCGTCTACCGAGTAGTGTCAAAAACTCGTCTCTGGTCTTTTGTTGAGCTCTGAAGCATCCTAACATACAACTTGTAGCAGTCACTGCTCCTGACTTCTGAACTCCACGACTCACCATACACATATGCGTAGCTTCAATCACCACTGCTACTCCTCTGGGTTTGAGAATCTCACTCAATGCTATAGCTATCTGTTTTGTGAGTCTTTCTTGCACCTGAAATCGTCTAGCGTACATCTCTGCCAATCTTGCCAACTTACTGAGTCCCAAAACCTTCTTGTTGGGAATATAACCTATGTGAACTTTGCCAAAAAATGGAACCAAATGATGCTCACATAAAGAGTAAATCTCAATATCCTTAACTATCACCATCTCATCATGGTCTTCCTCAAAAACAGCCCTCTTGATGACATCCTTGATGTTGTCCTCGTAACCTTTGGTGAAAAAGAGCATTGCACGCGCATATCGTTGTGGAGTTTCCAGCAAGCCTTCTCTGTTAACATCCTCACCCAGCTCTGTGAGAATAGTCTTAACTGCGTCAGCTATTCTAATTTCTCGGGCTTGGGCCTCTCCCTCAGTAGATTCGAGCCGACTTCGGGCGCCGAGCGAAGGCCATGATAGTCCATCTGAGTCGATAGGCGGATTCAGAGTATATGGGGAAGCAGGTCTAGTATTTAGAGGGGTACTAAGTCTCTTGTAGTAAGGTTCCCTCTTTGGTTTGGGCTGTAGGGGAGCAATTGTCGAGACATGCTCATCTTGAGTTGAGTCTCGTTGTTGGTCTGAAGATTCAACTTGATTATCTAATGGTTGAGATAGGGGAGAGCTGGGGTCAGTTCTGCTGAGATGCGGATTGCGGGGTGCCCCAAAAGGGGTACCTAAGCTAGAGCCGGAGCTGGATCCCGAAGAGCTGCCATTGATGCGGGCATCCAAATCTTTATCAATCTTGTCTTTTCTGTTCATGATCTGAGTCTGCAGCAGTTCCAGCCGGCTCGCACAAAGTATATAGTCAATGAGTCTAAGATTGTGTGATATAACTGAGCAGATCCGTACAATTCGGAGTCCTGGAAAGAAGTAGACTCCGCTTTAGAAATTATACAATAATTATTTGACTCTTCCTTTATTCGACTACACAATGAAAAATTTTATCGTGCTTAGAGAGCTTGATTCGATAAAGTTATCAGGAGTTGCTTATATAAGCGACTGGGGTTAGTAGTGAATTATGCTGCACTAGAGAATCGCGTATGGGATTCAGCCAACACTAAAGAGCGTATCAGAGCCAGAAAATCAAACATTAGTTCCCAGCCAGTAAAGAAAAGTTACTGGGTAGTTGTAGGATTGTCGAGGAAAAACTGGTTGCAGGATACCATGCCGTAAGTACTATCTGCCCTGCGATAGCATCTAGATTCCAGCACAAGGGACTGCAGAGCACAGATATCTCAACCTTGTTAGCTGTTATGACGGTAGCAAATCTGACTTCAACAGATCCACCTGCAGGGGTGAATTTTTCACGAAAAAATATTTTTAGGTTTCTTCGGTATTTCGGGGGGGATATGGTATTAATCTGTGAAGCGCTTTGGCATTTCAGGCTATTGGGTTGATGAGCCGGACGAGTTACGAGGCTGCCTACGTTGAATATATGGAATCTTAGATAGGGCTCATACTAATTGGAACCTCGAGTGTTTTCTCACGGCTCAAACCTGACTCCGTCTCCAGCTGATCGAAACCCGAAATGACGGGAGTTGTCCAGGTCGCGGCCATTGTTGCCTTTGTATGGTATTTGGTGGTGATCGGTGTGGCCTGCAATGGGGTTTTGAGGCTGTTGTGGAGCTTCAATGGCAGGTCCAGAACGAAAATAGACCGTCGTATTTCAGAAAAGGATCTTGAAGGGGTCACTATTATCAGACCATTGAAGGCGGTTGATCCGGAACTAGAGATCTGTCTTGCTTCATCGTTTGAGCAGGATTATCCTGCAGATAAACTAGAGATTTTGTTTTGTGTCCAGGATCAAGACGACCCTGCCATTCCTGTCGTGCAGAAGCTCTTGCAGAAGTACCCCGACATCGACGCTAAATTGTTGGTGGATCCAGATCAAGATGGAAAGGCCAATTACGGACCCAATCCCAAAGTGAATAACCTTTCGAAGGGCTACAAAGCTGCAAAGTTTGATATACTGTGGATCCAAGACTGTAACGTTTGGGCAAGACCGGATACTCTCAAGAGATCAGTTTTTTCTCTCATACACTCACTCAATAACGGTTCTCGTACCCGGCGAAATGTCAATTTGATTCACCATGCCCCAATGGCAGTCTCCCTTACTCATGGGTTGTCTTTCGGTGATCTTGGAGCTAGACTCGACGAGATGTTTCTAGCCACTGCTCATTCCAAGTTCTACGTCTCATTGAATCAAGTCGCTTTGGCTCCCTGTGTCAACGGCAAGTCCAACATGTACCGCCGGTCAGCGCTGGATGAAGCGGTGAGACTGATGGGTGAACAGGCAACCCATTCCAGCTCAGATGGCCAAAGTGGAGACCAGTTCCAGGACGCCCGTTACTTCAGTGAGACTCCGGGAAATGGTATTTGTTTTTTCGCTAGATATATTGGAGAAGACAACATGATAGCGATCGCGCTCTGGGATTATGGTGGGGGCAGAACAGCAATGACGGGGGACTGCGTTGTCCAGCCGCTCGGAGGGTCTAACGGGCTGATTGACTACTGCCTAAGACGGATAAGATGGCTGCGAGTCCGCAAATACATGGTTCTTGCAGCTACTCTACTTGAGCCGACCACAGAGTGTCTCCTCTCCGGAGCATATGGATCGTTTGCTATAAGCGTACTGTCCCAGAACGGACTTTGGAGCCATCGCTTCTTTCTTACTCATGCAGCTGTGTGGTTTTTGGCAGATTTTGTGCAATACCACCGTCTTTTCTTGTCTATACGGCCTTCGTCACGTCGGCAACAACCCTTTTTCCTGTGGCAGTCTTTTCAGATGGACTACGGCTTCTTCGGTTTACGGTTTGTCAATCCTTTTGCCTTCTTCGTGGTTTGGCTCCTCAGAGAACTACTAGCACTTCCTATTTGGCTGCTGGCCATGACGGGCTCAAGAATTGACTGGAGGGGCCAACGATTCCGCATAAAAGCTGACTTGTCTGCTGAGAAGCTCTGATATGAGCTCACTGGCCCTTTCGAGTACAACATAGAAATCTCAGTAGCACTGAGAGGTATCATATATATATATAAATATTTATCTGGACTCAGAAACTCAGATCAAACAGGGAAAGTAGTGAGCGTGTGTATTCTAGAAATAAACGCCTGGAGTTCTACGGCCAGCCATGAAGAAACCACATCTTCTTACAGAAAGACAATGTGAGGCAAACGGCATTTCAAGTACATCCGTGTGCTAAAACTTTCTGCTAAGATCTTTGTACTTGAAAACATAACAAAAAACCGAAAACCAAAACAAAAACAGAATTTTAACGCATGTCTGACAGAAACCTTGTCTGTCGAGTTGTACTTTAAAACCGTCACAGCCGGCAGCTTGGTATAGTTCTCAAGGCTTCACTAGCGCCTTTTGTAATGAACTCAGATACTGTCCGAGAGAAGTTTGAAAATGCCGGACAAGGCCATCTGTTCAAGTTCTGGAATGAACTGTCCTCTGACCAACAGATCACTTTCCTAAGTGAGCTGAATCATGCACCCGATCCTAGCGTTTTTCTTCAGGAGGCCCAAGAGGCCATTCGATTCAGCTCTGAAGCGTCGTCATCAAAGCAATTTGCCCCTCTCCCAGAGTTTTCATATGCATCTACACTAGACTGCGCTCCCGAGCTTATTGAAAGCTGGACAAGCTACGGACTGGAACTGCTTTCAAAGGGAAAGGTGGGCGTTATCCTGATGGCAGGAGGGCAGGGAACCAGATTAGGATCTTCGGATCCCAAGGGTTGCTATGATGTCGGGCTTCCTTCCCACAAATCTCTGTTTCAGATGCAATGTGAGAGGCTGTTGAGACTACAACAACTGGTACAGGAACGTTGCGCAACAGCTTGTGTTGAGATTCCTTTGTATTTGATGACCTCAGGACCCACAAGAGGCGCTACCGAGTCCTTTTTTCTAAAGAATGAGTACTTTGGGCTCAAGCCGTCCCAGGTTACGTTTTTCAACCAGGGGGTCCTTCCTGCTTTATCGCTTGACGGTAAAAAGCTGCTCCTGGAATCGAAGAACTCGCTGGTCCAGAGTCCTGATGGAAACGGGGGCCTCTACAAAGCCATTTTCGACAATGATCTCCTCTCCGACTTTCAACGCCGAGGCATTGAGCATATCCACATGTATTGCGTGGACAACATTCTTGTGAAGGTTGGAGATCCTGTTTTTATCGGGTATGCGGCTCTCAAAGAGTACTTCATTGCGAGCAAGGTTGTGCGAAAAAGAGACGCGGCTGAAAGCGTAGGTTTAGTCGTGCTAAACAAGACTTTGAATCGGCCCTGTGTCATCGAGTACTCCGAGATTAGCCAGGTGTTGCGCGAGAAGGTCGAAGATTCCGGTTTGCTGGCATTTAGGGCTGCGAACATAGTTAATCATTACTATAACGTGGGATTTTTGGTAGACCAGATACCTCAGTGGATCTCATCCCGGCGGTATCTTCCGTATCATATAGCCAAGAAGAAGATAAAACATCTCGACACGGATACTCAGACAATAGTATCGCCTACGGAGCCCAATGGGATCAAATTGGAGCAATTTATATTCGATGTGTTCGAGTCTGTACCCATTGATCGGTTTGGATGCTTGGAAGTAGAGAGGGCTGAAGAGTTCTCTCCATTAAAGAACGCACCGGGAGCGGCACTTGATTCGCCGCGATCATGCCGAGATAACTTCTTGAGCCGTGGCACCGGGTGGTTACGAGCCGCAGGCGCAGTTGTTGATCCAGATAATCTCGTGGAGGTGAGTCCTTTAACCAGTTACAATGGAGAGAATCTACAGCGTTTCGCAGGGAAACATTTGGGTGATGGGGATATCGTCTAGATGTAGTTCCTACGTTGCGGGCCGCACTCAATTCTCTTGATAATATAATCTTTGAACCGAGAAACATTATCTAGTGCTTAGGTAAGGATCTCTGAAAATAGCAATCAAAGCCATTGAGCATGGTTTTACAGTAAAATGGCAAACCTTCAATCTCTTTAGAACTCAGTTGAGTACCAGAAACGTCTAAATGCGAGGTTCAGGAAATATGTGGCTTTTTCAAGGCCAGTTTATCTCCTCAAAATGTCCGGAAACGAGCTGGAACGGACTGAAAGTAGATATTTTAAAAAGGCCCGCGATCAACTGATTTTCGTGCAGCCCCACTAAAATTACAATGCGGTCATCAAAAAAGTATATTTAAACCTGAAGTTATTAGGGAATGTAATCTAGTAGGAAGAAGCAATAAACAGCCATTGAGTATACCAGGGATCTGAAACCATTTCGAAAACAGCATCGTCAGCTAATCCAATACCTACAGTGTATTTGTATAGTATGTCTGATACCATCACACCCCTAAAATTGCACAAACGGTCTTTGACTGGTTTCACTCCTACGGAGATAAAGGCAATTGACAGCGCGATCCCCATCAAAGCCCGTGAAATATGGTCAAGGTTGGGAGTGAAAGAGATCAATACAGTCGAAGAACTTCAGTCCAAATTCATTGACCATGTAGAAACCTCGCTTGCAAGATCGATGTATAATTGTGACGATTTGGCAGCTTACCAGTCTCTCTCTACGTCGATCAAAGATAAGTTGATTCTCCACTGGAACAAGACACAGCAGTTGCACACTCTGAAGGAAACAAAAAGAATCTACTATCTCTCTTTGGAATTTTTGATGGGAAGAGCTCTTGATAATGCTATGATCAATTTAGATATTAAGGATCTCTGCAACAAATCAGTTGACGAACTTGGATTCAACTTGGAAGACATTATCACCACAGAACCAGATGCAGGACTTGGAAATGGTGGACTTGGAAGATTGGCTGCCTGCTTCATCGACTCACTTTCTACTGGAAACTATCCTGGTTGGGGGTACGGTCTTAGATACAACTATGGTATCTTCTCGCAAAAGATAATCGATGGGTATCAAGTTGAGACCCCGGACTACTGGCTCAAATTTGGAAACCCTTGGGAGATTCCAAGACTTGAAATTCAGATTCCTGTAGACTTTTATGGCTATGTCTCAACTGTCAAGGATGAGAAGACGGGAACAATCTCGAAACAGTGGCAAGGAGGTGAGAGAGTGTTGGCCATTGCCTATGATTTTCCTGTACCAGGATTTGACACTAGTAACGTCAACAACTTGAGATTGTGGTCTTCGAAGCCTACAAATGAGTTTGACTTCCAAAAGTTCAACGAGGGTGACTACAACAATTCTGTTGTCGAGCAGCAAAGAGCAGAGTCGATTACAGCTGTCTTGTACCCGAACGATAACTTTTATCAAGGAAAGGAGTTGAGACTCAAACAGCAATACTTTTGGGTTGCCGCTTCGTTGCACGATATTGTCAGACGATTTATTAAAAGCAAGAAGCCATTTTCTCAGTTCCCCGACATGGTGGCTATTCAGTTGAATGATACACATCCGACCATTGCTATTGTCGAGTTACAAAGAATTCTGGTTGATCTTGAAAAGCTAGATTGGGAAGAGGCCTGGTCGATTGTTACAAAAACATTTGGTTACACGAATCACACTGTCATGCAGGAGGCTTTAGAGAAATGGCCCTTGGAATTATTTTCAAACTTGCTTCCAAGACATTTGGAAATCATCTACGAGATAAATCTCCGCTTCCTTCAATATGTTGAAAAGCGTTTCCCCAAAGAAAGAGACCTATTGACAAGGGTTTCAATCATCGAAGAATCCTCTCCAAAGAATATCAGAATGGCTAACCTAGCTATTATTGGGTCCCACAGAGTGAATGGTGTTGCTGAGCTCCACTCTGAACTGATCAAGACAACAATCTTTAAAGATTTTGTCAGAGTTTATGGTGCTGAGAAGTTCACAAATGTCACCAATGGTATAACGCCAAGAAGATGGCTGAAACAGGCTAACCCAGCTTTGAGCTCTCTCATCGCCTCCAAGCTTGGAGGAGACGGCTATTTGACAAAGCTCAACAAACTGAAAGAACTTGAGAAATTCATCGATGATGCAGAATTTCGGAGTGACTGGGCTGACGCCAAGCATCAGAACAAAATCCGGTTAGCTAAATTGATCAAGAGCTTGACAGGAATATCCATAAATCCAGGTAATTTGTTTGACGTCCAAGTCAAGAGAATTCATGAATATAAGAGACAACAGCTCAACATCTTTGGTGTGATCTGGAGGTATTTGCAAATCAAGGCTACCCCGGCTTCCGAGCGTGCGAGCAAGTGGCTACCGAAAGTTCATATCATTGGTGGTAAGGCTGCACCTGGTTACTATGCTGCCAAGAAAATTATCAAGTTGGTGAATGCCGTTTCGTCTGTGGTCAATGCGGATCCGGATGTTGGTGACCTTTTGAAAGTTGTGTTTATTCCTGATTACAATGTTTCCAAGGCCGAAATCATTTGTCCTGCTTCTGACGTTTCCGAGCACATATCTACCGCGGGTACAGAGGCATCTGGTACTTCTAACATGAAGTTTGTGCTGAGCGGCGGACTCATCATAGGTACTGTTGATGGAGCTAACGTTGAGATTACTCGTGAAATCGGAGAAGATCAGATATTTCTATTTGGTAACTTGGCAGAAGACGTCGAAGAGTTGAGACACGAGCATCAGATGGGCCGTATTGATATTCCTGAGTCTCTGGGTCTTGTGTTTTCTGCTTTAGAGTCTGGAATTTTTGGAAACTACGATGAGTACAAGTCGTTGGTTGACAGTGTCAAGTACCATGGTGATCATTACTTGGTGAGCGATGACTTTGAGAGTTATCTAGAGGCTCAAAGTACCATTGATGTTGAATATAGAAACAAGGAGAACTGGATCAAGAAGTCAATCCTTTCTGTTGCCAGTATGGGCTTCTTCTCGAGTGACAGATGTATCGAAGAGTATGCCGACAACATCTGGAACATTGAGCCGGTAAGCGAGAGAGTGTGAAGAGAATGAAGGAGAAGAAGAAAGCTGCGAATTTTCTAAACTCGTTTCGCAAAGCAGTACATTGTATCCCAGACAACGTCTATGGAAGTTGTGTCGTTCCAGTTGCATTTTTCACGGAATTCATTTTCCATGAGCACAAGAATATCATCACTCGTACCTTTTTTCTCCGGGTTCTTATTGTACCAATTATGGACTGCACTGTAAGTCCGAATGAAGGTCATAAAGCCTGCAAGAGTAACTGTTTTTTTGATAATCAGCGCTGGGTGCGAGCCAATTTTGCCAGTTTCAAGAACCGTTGATATTTCTTTTTGGCTGAGCTTGGATTGATCAAACTTGACAAGCTGGACGTTGTGGAACCGGCTATCTTTGATGATGAGGTTGTTGACAAGGGCTAGCCAATTGGTGAAGTTTTCCTTACCTTTATCCCAGTTATTTTTCATGAATTTTGGATCATCGTACGTGTATTTGTTGTAGATCTGATTAGCTATCTCGTTGCTGAATATTGGCTCCACATACAACCAGTAAGCCAAAGTGCCTCCAGGGGCCAAAACCCTTGCTGATTCATCAAGGAACCCTTTTGGATCCATCCAGTGGACGCATTCTGCAGCCGTGATGAGATTGATAGTGTGAGACTTGATGGAAGAAATATTCTCAGCTTTGGAAACGAAGAAATCAATGGGCTCGTTCATAGAATTGCACTTGCTGATCATCACCTCGCTTACATCTATCCCAATGGTCTTTTTGAAGAACTTGGATACCGGAAAGGTGACCTGCCCCGTTCCGCACCCCACGTCCAGATAACTGTCAGTTTCTGAGTCATGGTAGCTGAGAATTACGTCAAAAAACTGAGTCGGGTAAGTTGGACGGAACAACTTATAATTGTCAGTATTGTAGGAGTTATTGGAGTATGTAGCCATATCTTAAGTAAGTTGATTTACTGAATTGCCAAGCGCAACTCACAAGGAAGCTACAGTTGGGTCATTTTATATGCATTTTATTTCGTGAGCCGCTGATATCTTTTTTCGGGAGAAACCTATATCGGAAGCCGGTACCGGAGGTTCTGAGAGCCACTTCTGACATGCAATTAGTTTTGCAGGGTTAGATGAGCGATAAACGTGGAACCCCTGAAGATCTCCGGTAACGGAGGCTCCAAGAGTCAGCTACTCTCTAGGTACGTGCATAAGATAAATCGTGTTCCTTAGCATGGTATTATGGCGATAACAAATTCTTGAATACAGCAATTGGTTTGAGCGGCGCGGAGAGGACTCGAAGCAGAGTCTTAGACACTGGTGATCTTGAAAGAGTCACCAGTATGCTGCTTGAGAAGCTTGAGAAGGTCGTAATTGGATGTGGATCTATTCATGATATGTGCAGAAGATCCTGTAACATTGAAGCCGGCTGAACCTGAGACATCAGTCCCGGAACCGTTTAGCAGCAGATCCTTCAGACACTTGTTCTCCATTTCAAGCGTCTTGATTTTGATTTTCAGTCCTGCTATGCGCTCGTGCACCCGATTGAAGCTATCCTCCATCTCCTTCTCCTTCTGCTTTTTCTTTATTCGGAATCGGGCAGATGCCAGTGTATTTCTTCTTCTCTTTTCAAGATCTACAGTCGTTGTAGAGCCGTGCGGTGTCTGTGTGGGGTCACTCTCAGGGGAGGAGCTCTGGGATCCTTCCGTTGATATAGTCGATGGTTGCTTGTCATGAATCATACTGGATATGGATTCATTATGCGCGTCACTTGAGCCGAATCTTGAGCTGGACGACCTTTCGTAAAGTGTAGAGTCGATATCTTCAAAATGGAACTCTGAGAGTAGTGTTCTAGGCATAGTCCGTTCAAAGCACGCGCAGAACCCGCCTGTCTAGATACAATTCATATATATGCGAACACAGGGGAAGAAGGGGGCAAGGTCGTCCGGGTTTATAGTTATAAGTCAAACATTATCTGCTTGCTCACGCTGAGAATGCCACACCTTTTGATATCGAAAACTATGGCTTTATCGACACGGAAAGAGCTCAGTTTCCTGTTATACACTTTACATCTACACACCCGCACAAACAGGATGTACCTGCCACAGCCCGATGTCAGGACAGAGCCACCACTCCGCCGGTGATCGCTTTGGAGCCCCATGCTTTTGCCCTGTAATCACCGAAGCATGGCGCTCCTATGCAACGGCGCCTACAATACTCTGCCACACTTCTTAACAATTTACTAGAGTGTCTGTTTTTGTTAAATCGGGAAATGGCGGACAGAGAGCTTGGGAATCGAGACGGGCGAACGTGTCAGGATGATATGGTGAATTTTCCCGCTGTTGCCTTATAGCCCAGCAGCTCATTAGCTTACTGTTCCTGGACCTTACGCCTACCAGACAAAACTATGAACGCACGTGATCTCTCGTGATTTACTGCGCCTGGGGGTTTATTTTCTTTTCAAAACTGGGCTTGAGCATGGGGCTGGTAAATTTGGGGTGCAGGCGGTCCTTTTTATGTGGTGTAAGGATGCATCTGGTTGATAGATAGCAACACAACCGTTTATCAGTCGAAATTAAATAGATAGTGCGTTTTTGCATTGACTGGTTATGCTTAGTTGAAACGATACCTCTGGTTATGATGGTTGTTGCCATCTCTAACTTCGGATAAGTTGGTCAGGCCCAAAAGAGCCATTAGATCAGGGTATAGTTCAGAATTTCAAGACGATCTATAGAGGATGGATTCTTGAACGCGCTTCTGATGGTTTGAATGAAGATAACAACCCGATCGATGCTAAACCTCGCCATAATCTTTGCTTCAGAGGCATAGAAGTCCGTCAACTCGCTGTCGGTAAAAGGTGCTTTTGCTAAAGTACACTTTTCTTTGCGTGAAACCGAATGACCTCAAAGTTCCCTCGATAGATCTTTTACTGGATATCGAGGAGTATACTACATGTTTCAGTTTTGCAGACGAACAGCTGATTGCAGGGTTTCTCAATCCGGTTGATGAAGATAATGAAGTCACCGGATAGTCAAGGAATGTTGACATTTACATAACGGATCAAATGATAGAGAATGATAAAATGGAAGAAGTGGCTGTTGGTGATGAGAAGGATGTTGTAGAAGAGTCACATATCCGACTGCCCTATGGGTAAGCGATTGAAATAGCTCTTTCTCCTCAATTGATGCTTGCTGAGGTTGACTTCAAAGAGGAGTACCGTACAACAGCATCGAAACGAGAATACGACACGCTTACTTGGCTTTCGAAAGAATTGGATAGTCCCAAAAGCCAAGGATGAAGCAAACGTCATGGAAAACCTAGTATTCAGCTAGTAACTTTTGGTTTCTACACATTTTATTCCGGAACTTTTAGAACCATGTATGTAAGTGGCATGTCGTAAACGAAACGCCTGGATCTTTTAGGCAGATGCGCAGGTCCATGACTTCTTTTTCTCTTTTTATTTGAAGCCTTTTGATATGAATGCACGCATTGTCTGGAGTGATCCAAAGTGTATTGTACACCATACTTGGACAACAATGTTCCCAGGAACCTGTGGGCAAATAAGATGCATGGGTTTAGCATCAGCATTATATTTGTAACTAAAATACTCATAGGTAGTAAACGGACTAAAAGAATAGATAATCTCAATTGAACGAACTGTTCACAAGACAGGAAAAAAGAACCTTTAGTAAAAGCTTGGTATCATTAACATACACCCGGATGTGGATTGCTTAGATGAGTAGAGCGGCAACAGCGATAGCACCTGCACCTGCTCCAGCGACGACCTTAGCAGCACCTGCGCTGTAATTGGAGACAGATGGAACAGCTGAGGAAGCTGCAGCCGAGCTTGAAGTAGCATGAGAACCTGAGGAGGTAGTTGCGGCAGCAGCAGCGGCAGCAGCAGCAGAAGAAGTGGTGGCAGCAGCAGCTGGAGCAGAGGAAGTGGTGGCAGCGGCAGCTGGAGCGGAGGAAGTGGTGGCAGCGGCAGCTGGAGCGGAGGAAGTAGTCTCAGCAGCTGGAGCAGAGGAAGTGGTCTCAGCAGCTGGAGCAGAGGAAGTGGTCTCAGCAGCTGGAGCAGAAGAAGTAGTCTCAGCAGCTGGAGCAGAAGAAGTAGTCTCAGCAGCTGGAGCAGAAGAAGTAGTCTCAGCAGCTGGAGCAGAAGAAGTAGTCTCAGCAGCTGGAGCAGAAGAAGTAGTCTCAGCAGCTGGAGCAGAAGAAGTAGTCTCAGCAGCTGGAGCAGAGGAGGTGGTAGCAGCAGCTGGAGCAGAAGAAGTGGTCTCAGCAGCTGGAGCAGAGGAGGTGGTAGCAGCAGCTGGAGAAGAGGAGGTGCTAGCAGCACCTGGAGCACATGTAGTACCGGTTGGCTCGGTATTAGTGTTACACTCAGCCAGTGCAGAAGTCAAAAAGGTTCCGTAATCATCCCATAGACACCATCCGCAGTCTAAACAACTTGGGACGAGAGAGATGAACTGTCCGCTTGAGCTACACAGACAAGAAGAGTCGTAGTTAGCATCAGTGTTTCCATCTGGAGAGCATGCTCTGGCAGCAAGAATGGCATAACCACAAGAAGCGTGACACTCGTAGGAGGCTTCTGCTGCTTCGGCAGACGCCAATCCCTCAGCCTTTGCGAAGGCTAGAGGGTCTGCAACAGCGATTGCGGAAGCAGAGCCGAGAATGGAAGCAGTGAGTAGCAAAATATTTGTAGAGATCATAGCGAACGACTTGAAAGATTGATGAATTGGTGTACGAACTATGGGTCAAGTCAGAAACACATCTACTACTTTTGGGTTGTGCTTTAAGAGACATAAGTTCTTTTATATATCGTTTGATTGATGTTGCTCAGAACCACAACAACACACGAGACATCGAAACGCCGAAAACGGCGTACAACATGCATGAAAGACTCCCAAAGAAACAGTTTGGCAGACCATTTTAGCAAATGCCCCCACAACATAGTGCTGTTTTAGGATGGAGAATGCTCTCACTGGTCTTTGATTGGTGCATGGGTCCCAATTTGATAGTTATTCAGGGTCGACGAGGAGCACAGAAACTGCTTCGCAACAATAGTTCGCTTCGAGTAACAATAGTAAGGGACAGAAAAATGGCAGATCCTTTGAAGCATACACAATCTTACGAGCGCAGTTTTCGGTGTTTAACGCTTGAACGCACGTTTCCCCGAGCATTTTTGCCGGTAAGAAAACGGGGGATCAAATTACAACATGGATCTGGTGAACCCATAGGCTTCTAAGGTACTGCACTTCCTCTATTTCGAAAACAGTTTCTGCCTCGAGAAGCCTCGAGAAGCCACGAGGTCGATTGATGTAGTGCAATGTTCGAAGTGATTAAAAGTTTTCGCGCTTAGATCGGGAAAGATAAGAATTTGCTATACAGAAAATGTAGGCGGATAGTTAGACGCTTGAGTAAAGGTAGCTGCTAGCTACTGTTGGGGTATAGTAGTCAAATGACTGAGAAGCAGTAAGTTCACGTAGTGAAGGTTTTGAGAGTAGACCGAAGAACATTGCGAACACGGTTGTTAGTGAGGACGTGGCGTGAGTTTCAGCAGGCTCCGGAAACATTTTCCGCTACAATTATGGGACATCGCAAACCTGACCTGTGATTCAAGGAAGTCAGGGACCCTGTCATCCGCTTCTATCGGAGAACCCAATTGCCGTAGAAGGGAGAGAAATACCGGGTAGAATGTCTCATGTGCGGCAGGTTTTTTCCCACATTTTATAAAGACCTTCAACCGCCATCAAATTGGTTAAAAATAAATGATGCATAAGAGGGTAAAAAAAAAACCCCCGATTGCGATGTTTTCCAGCTGAAATAGATAGATCGAGTATCCGGCATACCGATCGGTGAACGGCGGTTGCTTCCCTCAGGGACAGAAATTGCAATAACCATCATAAGCAGAGGTAGACATCACTCAACCGTGATCATCAAACCCAGAACCTTAACAAGTTGGTACTGGTGGACGGGTGTAGATACTTTCTTCAGTGCGATCTGAAACTATTGTAGTTCTTCAGCACATGTCTTGATACGTGATGGAATGTACAAAATAACTTACGTGCCTATATACAGGTATGTCGAGAGGATTCAACAATCTCAGGTCGTACGTTCTTTTGATGAAAGTGAATAGCATGATAAACATCGGAGATAGGAGAGTTTCTCGGACTCTTTATCATGAACAAGAATTTGAGATATGGTCATGTGACTAATGTTTTTGTTACCTCTATTCCGGAGATGAAAAGTTACATCCTTACATCGCCTATTCGAAAATGGGAGAAGATGTGAAACCATTTTTGTTTGTGGCCTCTTTTACAGCCTTTTTTGCCCCCCCCCCCCCTGCCTCGGGATAAAAAAGATTACAATTCCGAACACTACAGAAGTCTATTGGTCAAAAAAAAAAGGCTATATTAAGAGTTTCGGAAGTTCCAAAACCAACATAGATCCAAAAACAATCCGGACATCATAATGACATCGACAGAGTTGCAACGGAGATGAATTAAATAACAAAAATGATAATAAAACCGAAAATCACCAAGCGTTAAAAGAGCATGGCTTAAATAGAAGTACAAATATCCGGACTTAGACTAAAAAGCTAGTAACTCGGTATTTTGCAACTGTACTCTTACAACAAGTAGAGAGCAGCGGCACCAACAGCAGCAGCAGCTCCGACCTGAGCAGCCTGAGCACCTCCAGCAAAGGTGGAGATGGATGAAGTTGGGCAGTAGGTGGTGGTGTAAGTGGTCAAACCATTGATACCAGTAGTGGTGATGGTTGTGGTGATAGTGGTGTTGACAGCAGCAACAACGGAAGCTAGGGCAAGAGCGACAAAGGACTTCATGTTTGAGTAATGTTGTTTGTTTTCTTAGCGAGCGAGTATCAAACACAAATAGTTAATAAGTAGGAAGAAGAAGAAGAAGAAGAAGGGAGAGAAGTTCCAAACTAACTTTGCTTCTAAAACAGCGGACGCAGCACAATATATAAGATCCCTTATTGAGATAAGCGACATGGCTGAGGAAGAAAAGGGAAAAAAAATAGCAGCCAAGGGAACCTTTTTAGGGTTGCCATGGAACTCCTCGCAGCTTGCAGTGCGAAAAATTGGCTAAATCGAATCATGTATGCCTATATCTTTAGTGGCGGCATTGTTAAAAAAGTCTCTTTATTGTTTTGCTTAGCCTTATTCGGTAGCCGCACCAGCTCTTATGAAGCTTAATTACCAGATCCAGAAGTTAGCTGCATAAAAGGTCGTGTACTCTCAAGCGTAAGTAGTCACCGAATTGCTTCGTCAAAGTCATATAGTAGGCTGGTAGGCCTTCAATGTTGCTTCTCTACCACCCATGTCTACTTAACAACATTCTCCCTTTTCACATTGGAAACTCGTCTCAGTTTCACCCCAATATTGGGTCATATCTTCTGCAATCGCCCCCACCACGGGCTCCCGACTTACCATACTCATCCTGCAAGCTGTTTACACAACGCAGACCGGGAGATCAAAAAGAGAATTGACGCCTTCCCAATCAAGCTAAACCAGTCTGGGCTTTTACGATGCAGGTCACGTGCGGATACCTAGCTACTCATTTCAAAACTTCTTAGTATTCATGTTGCTACACAAAGATCACTATGTAACGAACCAGATGCACTGGGCTCATCTGGTGATTGTCTAATTTCAGTTCTGGGTTAATCTCTGATGTTGAAAAGGCCGACTTTGTAAGTCACTGAAACTGCGGCTGTTCCGACTGCACTTAACTCTATAAATTTCCTTGTGGCTTTTGCTGAACTAATGTCGACTTAATAACTCAACAACAGCTTTCACCGCCGTACTCACTTCCTGTTAGGTTTTTGGCTTTCAGAGAACACCTCTACACCATGTAACTATTCATGATGACGTAATTGTGATCTTGAAACTTAATTTTTTTTGCAAGAATCAACTAACCAAGATACATGTTTTGAAGTTGATAATAATGAAGATGATCTGTATCTCACTTTTGTGAGAAAATAAAAGTCTCAAACCTACAATAACTACACATTGAACGCCTGGAGATACTTTGAGGCGTTTGATAGAGGCTGGTTGTTGGTTGGCTGGTATTTCGTCTGCTAGTGTGGGTTGCTAGAGGGGCAATACCGGCTATCTGAGGGCGGTTGTCTCCCTCTGCTAAATTGCTCTGATCACGTCCTATTTTGGGATCCATTTGTTAGCACATTGATTGGTGCTTCAATCTAATTCATCAGATGGCATCGAAGAATCTTAGACAATTGGGAGCATCAGATCCTTTGTCGGCCAAACAGCAGCACGGGTCGTTTCAAAGGAGGAGATCAGCTTCAAAGACTCAGGAAAATTACAATCCCACCAATGACAATTCCTCTCTACTGATTGACTCTGTATCTGAACTACCTAAGAATACGAATTCTTCAATTGACTCAAAGCCTCCAATCCTCCAGAAATTTGTCCATGTTGTCAAGCTGCTCTCTCCTGATCAGTCTCCTTCAGATTTCGTTAAGATCTTAAGCGTACCACTCTCACCTGATTCATTGAAAATAGGCCGTCAGAATGTCCCAAAAGTGACTAATAAAATCACAGATGGATTTTTCGACTCAAGGGTGCTATCACGTAATCACGCAGAGCTTTATGTCAAGAACAACAAGCTCTATATCAGGGACTTGAAGTCATCCAATGGCACCTTCATAAACGACGAGAAGCTTGACCCACACAAGGAGTATGAGCTCAAAGTTGGCGACAAGCTGGACCTTGGCACCACTTTGGAAAGTCAAATGGCTCACAAAAAAATTACTTGCAATGTTGTCGAGTTTGACTACTTGTCACTTTCAGACTACGAGGACTCCATTACACAGACTCTTAGCAAGGGAAATCTAAAGTCTAAGAAGCTACAGCTTTTCAACAGTTCACTAGACGCATTGATATTCAGCGATGTGATTGAGGAACAAGATAATCTCATTATGAAGTCGCTGGCCGATGACTTATCGTATATCGATAAACTTGATGCTACACCTGAAGAAGAGGTTGTTGATTATGTATCCAATACAAAGGGTGTGGATATGAGAACAGACCGGACCATAGTCCCATTGAATATCAAACAGTCAGCTAAGCTTGAGGATGTCATAAGGAAGCTCATTCTGTCTATCAACAATGAATACATACATCAGCAAAAACTTAGGGAGATTGCGAGATTTTTGAATAACTACATTCAGTTTGGGCCAGCTTTCAAGAATTCCACCAACTTCAGCTATAAGCAATTTGATCAAATTGTTAACTCCGGGAGAGATGGGGATGAAAATGGTTGGAAATGGCAACGCAAAGCTGAAAAATCTGAAACTAGACTGAAAGCATTAGAGAGCGAATTGAATGCTGCTAGAGAGCATCTTCATACAGCGGTGATCAATGAACAGAAATCCAGAGCCATTTCTAAGGAAAATGAATTGCTGGCGGTGAAGACGAACGAGCTACTTGATAAACTGCATAGCAGTGAGAGCAGAATGGCATCGTTGCTAGAGGACGTACAACACTACAAAGAACACGAAGCAAACCTGGAAAGAACTCTTGTTAGTTTGCAGTCGGAAAAGGAAGCATTGACGGAGAATGTGAGAGTCTTATCGGACGCAGTCCGGCAGAGAAACCAGATTGGTATGATAGACTCTGGTGTGGATGCAGACACCAGTGCCAAAATAGACGCTGTTGATAAGAGCACTGAGACAGAATTCAGTGTCGTCTCATCAAAAACCGTTCCAAGACCTTCTCTCAGCTCAACCAAGGCTGTTAACACTACGACTGACAAAGGTTTTTTTGGGAGATTGCTTGCTGAGCCCTACGCATCAAAGATCTATGTTCCGTTATTCATGATACTTATATCATACTGGCTAACGGTATATCTTCACGTTCTTTCCAAAGAATATGGATTGACGCAGCAATAATTGCATTGATATTTTTAATGATGAAAAGTTATGACTGATGAGATGAACAGCGCTTTTGCACCCATTGCAAAATTCTTTCAAGGTCTGCGTCCATCCCGGCATCCCAAGTATATGACTCAATAGCGTCCACCGATAAAAGTTTCGCAAAATTCACTACAAACATATCCCCAAGTTGGGGTAGTGAAACGTTCAGGGCTTTTCCGCTTTCCCTCAGCTCGTTCTCTATTGAAGACTGCTGAAATTCCTCCAAACCGCAAAGAACAATATTGGGGTCGTTTGTGTATGACAAATCTGTTGACGAGTTCAAGGAGACGCCGTGAGAGGTGATTGATCGTCTAACATTGACCCCTATCGAGGATATCTTTCTCAAGGATCCAGATTGATTTCTCACCCATACACCAGTGTTATCGGTTGTTTCGGCATTAAGTCCTATCAGGGGATCTTTAAGAAGTGCGATTATGGCCTTTTCCAGAGTGGAGACATAGCAGCGGGCTGTGAGTCCACGATATGCGCTCAAGTTCAGTATCGGGTACAGTACCAGCTGTCCTGGTCCATGGTAGGTTATTTGTCCCCCGCGCGAGGTCTGGATGTATTTTGAGTGTTTCAGTGATTCTATAAGGGCCCCTTTCTCGGCTGTAGTTCGGAGTTTCTCTCTTTTGCCTCCTGTGTAGGTGTGCTGGAACTCGAACGAGAGCACTATGGAATGCAATTGCTTCGGAGGCTCAAGGAGAGCCTGATTTTGGCGCAATCCGGTGTTTTTGCTCAGTATCTGGTGTTTGCGCAAGTCCAGATTCCTTTGCACGACAAACTCCTGAATCTTATCGCCCAACAGATAGGGTATAGTGCCTCTGAAATGCAGATGAACGATCTTGGAGGCCGATTCGGTGAGCGGCCTAAACTTGGGATTGCAGGAGATTTGGGTCGACAATAAGCAGCGCAGCGACGAGAACGGGAGTTTCAGGGGGCCTTTCCTGGGGGCAGATATCATTCTTGAGGGCTGAGTGAGCCGGATATGTGGGGCGATGGGGTGATCTTTCAGCAACAGAAGGCCTATGGAACTGAAAAGAACTGAAAAAAAAAAATTACAGTGACGGGAATCTTGCCTCTACACGAAAATCGTGTTTATCGAAAAATAAATATACATTTCTGATCTGAGACTAGCTGCAGTAGAGGGAAGCGTCGCAGAGAGATCTAGTAAGGCTATCTCCGAGCACCAGGTACAGGCAAGAGGCACTCCGTTCCGGGTCCTGCCACGAAGAATGAAGGTTCTCTGTGTCGCCGAGAAGCCCGCTATCGCAAAAGCCGTCGCGTTCACTTTGGCAGGCGGGAGAGTCCAGACTCGAAGTACCAGTGTCCAGTGGATCAAGAATTACGACTTCCAGTTCAACTTCCCTCAACTGGGACCCTGCGAGGTTACTATGACGTGCGTGACTGGGCATATTACGGCAATCGATTTCCCGGACGAGTTTGGGTGGGGAAAGTGCCATCATCGAGCGCTGTTCGAGGCTCCGGTGACAGTCAAGTTCAGCAACAACAATTCCAAAAAGATAGCGAAAAACATATCCGACGAGGCTGCCTCCAGTAATGTGCTGATGATCTGGACTGACTGCGATAGGGAGGGGGAATATATCGGGTTCGAGATTCTTCAGCAGGCCAGCAAGAGAAACCCCCATATTAACATGCAGACCACGCGTAGAGCTCATTTTTCACACTTGGAGAAGTCACATATCATACACGCGGCATGCAGTACCACAGGTTTAGACATACAGGCCATAGATGCTGTTAAGGCCAGAATCGAGGTCGATCTGAGGACAGGCTCCAGCTTCACACGGCTTTTGACCGATCTCTTCAGGTCCTCTTTCAAGTTTGATACGGTTGTTTCATATGGAGGTTGTCAGTTCCCTACGCTTGGATTTGTTGTGGATAGGTATAAACGGATCAAGAATTTTCGGCCAGAACCGTTCTGGGGTATTTCGCTCGACTTCAAGAAGAAAGGCAGCCGCTCTAAATTGTCCTGCCCGATGACGTGGGAAAAAACGCATCTTTTCGATCAGCTTGCCGTATTGTGTATATTTCAGAACTGCCTTGCTATCGACAACGATGAAGCAACGGTCACAAAAGTGGAAACAAAACCCACCAGTAAATGGGCGCCTCTGCCGCTGACCACAGTGGAACTTCAGCAAACCTGCGCGCGTTTATTCCATCTGAGCGCAAAAACAACTCTCAATATTGCTGAAAAACTGTATACGAGGGGTTTTGTGTCCTATCCTAGAACAGAGACTGATATTTTCCCCAAAAACATGGACCTGAAGAAGCTGATACAAGCTCAGACTCAATCTGGGATCTGGGGAAGTTACGCCGGCTCATTGATTAACGACCCTTCCAAGTTCAGGCAGCCCAGAGATGGAACACATGATGACAAAGCACACCCCCCTATTCACCCTGTTATCTTCACGCCAGGAGAGTCGCTTTCTCCTGATGAGAAAAAGATCTATGAATATATTGTGAGACATTTTCTCGCCTGTTGTTCACATGACGCCAAAGGACTTGCCACAAACCTGAATATCAAATGGGGATCCGAGCTATTTTTCACTTCCGGTCTCATTGTAAAGGAATTGAATTATCTGGAGGTTTATAAGTACACCACCTGGGCGTCAACCAGTACAAAAATGCCTGAAGTTGCTCCGAATGAGCGAGTGAAATTAGTCAAAGCAGAAATCACGTCAGGCACAACTGGGCCTCCATCGCCCCTGACAGAATCCGAACTCATCGGGCTCATGGATAGAAATGGTATTGGCACCGATGCCACCATTGCCGAGCACATCGAAAAGATCATCGAAAGGTCTTACGTCACTAAGGAAGGTAAGGGCAAGACCGACTATTTAATCCCGACCGAACTGGGATTCGCTCTTACTGAGGGATTTGGTCAGATTGGATTAGATAGCATATCGCTAACAAAACCATTTCTCAGAAAGACCCTGGAAACAGACTTGAAAGCTATCTGTGAAGGTAAGGTCACTAAGGAGACAGTCCTGAATCAGATATGTTCAATGTATAGGGAAGCATTTGCGTTGACGAACCAAAACCAGGGAATTCTGACCGACAGTTATCGGAATGTTATTGCTAGAAATAACAGTACTGAAAATAACTCTTGAGAAGGCACTTTAATAATACTTCATCGTCGTTCTTATAATACGTGATCAACATAACTCCAGTGGGGGTGGTACATCAGGAACTTCGCCAAGGTGAAACTGGTCAGCCTTGAACCATTGGAGCACGTTAGAGGAAAGATCTTCAACTTTGTAGCTTTCTTCATCAATACCTGATTGTTTGAATGCCACCTTTGATGCTTGTCCAAAACCCCCTTGTATGTTCTGAGTAGCTGTACTTGTAAACGGAGTTGACACTTTCTCTATAGGCTGGTTGTGCATGGACAAAGAACTAGGTGGCTCAGTAGAGGAACCAGCTAGTGAGTAGGTACTAGGACCTTGGCTAAGACTATTGAAAGACATCCCATTGAGTGAGTTATTCTGTAAGCCGCCAGTAGTCCCGAAAGAGGGAGTTTGTCCGGATAGACCTCCAAAAGGTGAACCTGTAGATTGACTAAACCCTGACTTTCCAAATGCGCTGCCAGTTTGCGCTGATACAGAGTGTATCGACGAGGGTACTGCGCCAAACCCTGATTTCCCAAACGCGGAGGCACTTTGAGAAGTTCCGAATGGTCCTGCACTTGATCCGAAAGGATTATTTTGAATGGTAGGAGCAGACAATATTGTATTGGTTGAATTAGTTGTATTGGTGTTGACTTGACCATACTGACCCGAGACTGCTGCTGGGCTAGAAACTCCAAAGGGAGAGGCAACGGAAGATTGTCCTCCAAAAGGTGTCTTCAAGGTGTTTCCAAAGGCAGAGTTAGTTGAAGTCTGTCCTCCAAACGGGTTTACCGTATTACTCCCAAATGAGGAGGAGAAGCCAGAGTCCATCTGCCCCTTAAAAGGATTTCCAGTTGCAACAGCGGTGGCTCCAAAGGGAGAAGCAGATGAATTCTGGTTTCCGAAAGGATTAGCAGAGGAGCCTCCAAAGGGGTTAACTGCGCCACCACCAAAGGGATTAACCACCGAATTAGCTGAACCTGTAAACTGGAAATCTATCGGGAAGTCGATATAGCTTTTAGTGATGTTCCCAGGTGGTTGCATAGCTGCAAGCTGTAGGAAACGGGCAGCTTTAGTGGGATTTCTTTTGATGAAGTCGCAGCATTTGAGCATATCAGCTTTTCTAGCGAGGATCTCCTGTTCATAAGAAGCCATATTATTCTGGGACTGTGCCTGGTAGAACTTCAGTCGCAGCTCTTCAAAGGAGACGTCTCTTGAAGAGATCAAATTGACGTTGGCAGGGGGTTTCAAGCTATATGATGTGAATGTGACCGAATGTTGAACAGTGGTGGTGAGCTCTTTCATATCAGCGGTGATCTCTGCTGCCTTGGCGTCTAGCTTGGAGCTTGAAGCAAACTGCTGCGGGGTCTCATATCTGGATTTTGAGGAGGCTGTGGAAGAGGCGTTTTGGGATAACCCTTGCATAGCATGGGAAAACTTGCATCTGGTTCCAAACTTGCAGTACCCCTGCTGGAAGAACTTGCACGGGGCCTTGTTTGCCTGAGACATGGCCTAATAATAGCAGCGTGCTATACTCTGTCAGATTCAAGCCTCCGGGGGTGGAGATCAGCGACTTTATAATCAGATAACCTTCAGTCAGCTCTACTTTATTTTCATGACTTAAGATAGATCTTTTTCACCCATTTTATATATCAACAATAATCAAATGTAATATATATATATATATATAATATATATGTGAATGCTACTAAAAACCTATATCTAACGGAAGATACAGGAAGCAGCAGCGGCAGGTCTCTAATGAAAAAGACCCGGAAAGCACAACTGATCTCGAAATGATATGTGTGGAGTGTTCTACTCCGATAAGAACACTGTACGAGAAGTATAAAGGCAACCACATCCGGCTAACAATCTGTGAAAACTGCCACCGTGTAGCAGATAGGTATGTGGAGTTTGATAAGGTTCTTTTATTCATTGACTTGATGCTTTTAAAGCCACAGGCCTACAGACACACAATCTACAACCTGTCATTTGGGTACAACAGCGGAATGAAGACCGAGGATGAAGGAACGAAAGATCACGACGACAGAAGCTTTTTGAGTAAATACAGTCTTTTTCTGCGATTGTCCGTGTTGATGCTACTGTTTGAGGTGTATCTGACATGGGCCTATGAAGAAAAGAACTTCATGGAGAATGCGTCTCGACCCTGGCTGCCAATAAGATTAGTTCTGGAAAATCATTCTGTCATCTCACAGTACTGTTTCTTTTTAACGGAGGCTGTACTTGATACTGTGTTGCTCCATCTTTCTTTGCAGATACTGGTGTTTCGATTCTTACACTTCGGACATCCCACAGATGTAGAGTTCGAATACTCTGACTCCACCGGGCTGCAGGCATTATTTTCCGCTCCAACTCCAGCATCTCCAGTCGATCCTTTCTCGCTAAACACATCCACATCCAGCTCCTCTGTATCTTCCAATAACTTTCTGGTCCAGAAAGTACACTACCCGAGAGACTACTTCATACGAATCGTGTCGGTGACTGTTCTCATCTCCAACCTTATCAAACTTTTCCCTATCGTGATGCTAATCTGGCCATATGACACCTTTATTCTCAACGTCACCACCACTTTTGTCCAGATCATCCACCTCGTCATTCTTGTTGAGGCTCTGCATATTGTGCTTCTGAGGAACGAAAACAACCAGTACTGGAAAATAGCAATCACCGTTCTTACCAGCCAGCTGATCATGTTCTTGATCAGTCATCTGAAGACCATTTCAGTGTTTATGTGCTTCTATCACATCCACTTCACAACCCTCATCAAAGATGACATCCTCCATTTCAAACTCAAGCTGCAAATGATTTACGAGCTTCTAAATAGTATCGGTGTTTAGTTCAACTCGGAACTCTATCGCGGTTGTGTTTATGTACTATAGAACCTAGAACCTAATACTCCTCATATACAAATCGTTTTCTTACGATCCCGTTTTCGGTGGCCATAACAATCTGCTCCGAGTCGATAGCCAGCCAGGGCCCATCCAAGCTCTGAACAAGGTACGGATACTCATAAGTCTGATTCAGCTCTCTTCTTTCATCGATAGTTCTAGATTTCAAAGACGAGGCACTGGCTCGTTGTCTTAGGGTTTGATCATCACCAGAATGTGATAGCAAAGAATTCGAAGAGATACCGCTGCTTGACACCTCACTTCCATCCCTTTCCTTATCTATAGCACGAAGAGCAATAAAAAAGCTCAAAGGAAGATAGTTCTTCTGGAAATTCCACAGAAAGAGGATCGTGAAGAAGGCCAAAGGAGCAAGACACATGGATAAAATATAAGCATCAGAGAGGGCGAGAGATCCAGCTACCGTTAACTGGAAAAGAAGCAGCCCCAGCACCACTCTTCGGAATATTATCGGCATAACCTGCCCCGTTGAGTGCTGTGGATGTGTGCATGAATATATCAGCTGGTATTTGTAGACATAATATCCTATCACAAAGTAGAGCAATCCTGAAGAAAGAATCTTTGTTGACATTACACTGTAGAGTAGAGTAATGATTAGGATCAAAATTGGATGCGGCAGTTGCAATCCAAAATTGAAAAGCGGGGGCTTGTATAGATCCATATAATGTCTAGCGGTTTTGCAACTTGCTTTGAAGTATGGGAATCTAATCAGCTGTGCGATCAGCAGCAATTTGAAGGGCATTAGCGCCAGCCCTTGTAAAAGAATGGTGTCAACGTAAAAGGAAGAAAGACCTCTCAAAGAGGTAGCGAGCTGAAGAGCTAATCTTTTAGAGTCACTAAGATAACCCCAATAGTTCGAAGCGGTTCCCGCCATAGTGAAAACAAGAAATAAGTTGACAAACACGTAGAAGAAATTTTTGGAGACAACGGAAAGCTCTTCCTCACCATAAGAAACAAACCCTTGCTTCGAAGATAGCCACACATAAAGGAACGGAATGAGAAAATTCAACAGTGTGAAAATATAGACAGGGAGCAAATCTGTGACGAACCGCTGTGCCCATTCGTGCCTTGTGAGCCAATCTCCCAAGTCCGGCCAGAATCTGCTGATGGTTTTTAAATTCAACAAAGTGGCCAAGTAACCTACAGGCAGAACGAATGCCACCCCTAGAATTCCTGTGATGATGGTTATGTAGTATATCTTGATCAGTCGGTCCCTGCGTGGCAGAGTAACATTTTCCCAGATTATGTCTTTGGGAGCTGGTGCTAACCTTGTGATCAAGAAACTCACTCTGGGATCCAAAACAGCTTGAGCCATCACCTGAGCTGTTGCAACAGAGTCCATTGTAACAAAAGCTGTAGGGGTTGCAGGATAGTGTCTCTGCCTTGCAGCCAGTATTTCCTCATCGACAACTCTCAGCTGCTGAGTATAATAGTCGATAGCATCCACTTGCTTACCCCAAAGGCCCTTGAATCCAAGATTGATTTGAGGCCTCTTATGATAAGACTCTGAGGCAAAAGAACTCAACAGAGTACTATCTGAATTTGTGGATGGGACTGCAACATTATGGTTAGGGTGATATTCATCATCTGAGATGTTCTCCTGAACGGGGGTACTGCTCGAGTTCCCATATGAAGCTGTAGTTTGAGAAGGAGTCTCAGTTTCGTCGGGGTCATCATGATATTGGCGCTCTTCATCATCGATTTCTATATCAGACCTCAGTGGAAACGAGCTGGCTGCAAATGGCCTTATATTGAAGACGCTATTTCTCTTATTTCCCAGATACTCCGACCAGAAAAGCTCGAGCTTATGAATGATCTTTTGACGCTGTTTGAAGAGAATATTTAGCTTTTTCCACTCCTTACAAATAACAATTTTGGACACTTTGCCGATCCCCAAACTTTCGATACTTTCCTTGAGCAGTCTTTCGCTTCTGAGCTCAGGGGGGATTCCACTGAGCCTGATTGTTCTGTCAGTGACTGAGTTTTGCATCCCTAGTATTTTTTGTCGATATTGGATGACTTTTCTCGTTTGTTCCATTAAAAAATGTTTCGTGATGAAGGTGAACACATACGTGAACACCACATAGAGCCAGAGATATGCCTTAGTGTAGGCAGGATCAGCTGTGCGTAGAAGAAACCCATCATCGCTTCCGCCGTCCGGGGGATCAAGCTTGCCGTCGTCTCCCTGGTCGTAATCCCCGGTATAGTAGTATCGGATAGGAGAAATAATAGCCACTGAAAATAGCCAGCAGATAGAAAGTAGCTTGATGGACATCTTGAAGAACCCCAAAAAGACAAACGCGTCAAGGCCAGCATACTGCAGGATATCCGAGTCATCCATTCGCCATATTATAGGAATCCATCCAAAGAAAGATTTGGTGCTGAGCGCTGGAGGAGTGAACTTTCTGTTCGTTACGCTGAGGTAGTTCAATCTTGCCATGAAAATATTCGGAAACCTGAGCCGTAAGGCACAAAATGTCAGGAAAGCTGAGCTGCCTAACACAAACGAGATAAGCAGCTGGGTAGTGACCAGTCGCGTTGAAGGAGCATCTCTGAGATTTTTATCGATGAATAGTTGATCATCGAACATCACCGCTTGTAGCCCTCTGCAGATCCGAGCGTGTGTATCAGAAGCAGCAAAGTTCCAACCCAATGGAAGCAAGACACCAGCGCGATTTGATGTGCTATTTGGAAACGAAACAACGCTTGACTCCGATTACATTTTATCCTGAATCTCAAAAGGGTAAATAAAGAACACAGAAACAAAAATTCAGTAGTGAAGAAGATAAAGTGACAATCGGACTGGATTTTTATTCGACGCAGTTTCCGTCGCGCCACAAAGTTTCTTCCATTTTGATTCCGAAGAAATAGAAGCCTTTCTCCAAACTTAACAAAAAAAATTACTAATGGATCTCGGAGCTCGTATCTAGTCGCTCCGTAGTATAACAGGACGTAGGTTAGGATATCGGCGCTTCAGAACCCCAGGAGCGAGCTGATCTTCTCAAGTGATCACTTTCATTGGGAGAGCTTTGACCCAGGAAAACAGGTGTTGGATTTCAGACATTGTTTCACTCACGAGAATCTTAAAGCAGTACACTCTGATCTGAACAGGACTTTATAAGCTCGGCAAATATATGGGCAGATAGCTCGCAATTCTATAGCTAGGGGTGTGTTTTTTATTCCCGAGGTGAACCCCTTGAGCCCTCTATTTGGTGAGCCGAATGACGGCCACGTCTACTCTGACGACACGATCAGAATCGCTTGCTGTTCCTGTTGAAGATGTTCTTAATTCTAACAGACGCAAAATCAAGGAAATCCTCGGCAGCAGGTATGGTTCAGATGACTCGCTCCTGTTTGGAACCCTGAGCTTTGCTCACTCCCGGTTTCAGTCCTATATTCTGAAGAGCTTTGAGTCAAGCTTGAACATATTTGCAAGTGCGGACGGTCTCGCACAGACAAGTTCGTATGACCCTTACAGACTATCTGCTGGGGTAGTCATCCACAGGGTCTGGACCGAGATTCATCATCCTTGCATCAAGTCCTTCCAGAACCAGTTTCAACTTGTTTATAAGGAGGGCCGAAAAAAACCTTCAAACAAACCGTTTAGCAGTACCAAAGCGCCCGGTACTTCGAACGGAGGAAAACAACATAACAGCAACTACGTGGAGTTAAGAAAGCTGTTCGATCGGTTTGTCAAGCTTGTCACAAGATGCCACGAGTTCTACGCCTCGTTAGTGAAGAAAATCATTGAACTACACGACCTGTCTCTGTACATCCCAGTCAAGAAGCTGACAACCACGCTGAAGATTGATTTGGAGGGATTGAGTACCGCGAAGAGGGCTGTTCCTGTAGAGGGTCCCGTTGGGGATTTGGTTTATGTTATCAACAAGTGTATTCTATACATTGGAGACCTCTCTAGGTATCGTACACTCGCTGCTAAAACTTACTTTCCCTCAACTGCCATTTCTAAGGAGGACAACAACAACTACAGCAAGTCAATAGAGCTCTATAAGCTGTCTCTTCTCATTGTGCCTTCCCTTGGAGATCCTTATAATCACGTTGCCATAGTGGACAACCTGAAGAATGACAAGTTCAATGTCATTTACAACTTTATAAGATCTTGTCTGAGCAGCCAACCATTTTCGATCGGATTTGACAACTTGATGGGCTCTATAACGAAAGATCCAGCTTCAAGTCATATACTAAAGAAATTTGAAGAGTACAATGAAATCAGCAGAAATATTATCACCAAGAATGAGAAGCTAGAATTGATGAAGGCCCAATTCTTAGTTTGCTTCAATTACTATCTTCTCCCTCATCGCTGGAAAGTGAGGGATGGAGTTCTTATCAGTGGCCACAAGGTAGAAGATATAGAAAACGATTTTTTTGGGCTGATGAGTACTTTAGACTTCAACAAACAGATTTTCAACGACTTCTATTTCAAGCAAGTGGTGATTTTGATGGGGGGATTCGAGCTTTTGATTGACAAGCAAATAGAACATGAAGATTTGAAGCACGATAACCCTACCATTGGTGAGTATCTGAGGTTCGCATTTCGGTATCTGGGTAACTTTCTAGAGATTGTTTTAGCCAATTGGCGTAAGGACGCCAAGTCTCCTGATCTACAGGCTGTTCTGCTTCCGATAGTGCGGACCATGCTGTGCTGGTTGAAAGAGAGGGAACTTCCGCGGGGATACCTTCTTCAGACTTATTCGTATGCTTCAGCCCTTGCCAATTTACTCAACTATGTGTTTGAGTATTTCAAGTTGAACCCAACGTCTGTTGCGCATATCGAGAGAAACGTGGGAGAAGCCCTTACTCTAGATAGACTTTTCGAAATCAAACCAACCAGATGCAGGCTATTTAAAGAGGATGTTACACTGAAAGAGTTCAAACCTATAAACTATCATCTCAGCGACTTCAACGACGATAAGCTATATGACAGAAATGAATCTTCTGTTCTTGCATTGATAGGAGAGCTAGAGGATGAATCGCACAAGAACATGAAGGTTTGTGATAACGTTCTGAGGTTGCTTGCGATTGGATACATGGGAAAGAAAATCATGGTTGGCAATAAAGTTGGAATCGCCTTTGATCAGACATCGTTCAGTTTTGCGATCCCAGAGAGAGATCACTTGATCCCCAATCGCAAAAACAAGAAGCGTAAGGAGAAAAAAGGAGACACAAAGTCCAGGTACAATAGGCAATCTACAGACAGCGTCAACCACATATCTGAAAAAGGTAGCGTTCAATTGGAAGAGGCTGAGTCTGGGTTTGTTAGGCTTGAAAACATGGTTGATTCCATTGTCGGAGACTCAGCATCTACCAAAGGTGTATCTGGCAGTGTCGTGAAGTATCCTGAGGTATCCCCGGGCACCACGGCCCTCAAAAACAACACTCAGTACCTACCACAGCAAAACATTTGGGGAACGCAGTCTTCAATGTACTCCAACACGTCTTTTTCGAACCCTTATTTCAGCCACCAGCAGGAGAATATCTCAACAGCAGATTTCAACACGCTCTACTCGCAGTATTTGGAGCTTATAAAAAGCCAGAGGCCTGCCTTAGTGACCAATTCGTCGCCGTCGATTCCAAGTGCAATGTGGGATCAAAACTTGACGCTCTCTCGGGAGCCAGGCTCGTCGCTCTCTCCACCTCCAGTTTTGAGTTCTAGCGAAAATACGAAACCAGGGGGACCCGTCCCGGAACAGAGACATTCGGTCTTCAAAGAAACACAGGTGTTCTCATCGTCACAGCATGAAAGAAAGTGAATGAACGAACTTTATTTTGTATGCTTATATAAAGAGCGATCAATCATTCAATTATTTAACTTATCACGTAAAGTGGGGTAGCGGA
This sequence comes from Ogataea wickerhamii, assembly GCA_030559035.1. Taxonomy (NCBI): domain Eukaryota; kingdom Fungi; phylum Ascomycota; class Pichiomycetes; order Pichiales; family Pichiaceae; genus Ogataea; species Ogataea wickerhamii. The sequence goes on from JAKTQX010000001.1 coordinate 823,602, forward strand.
TACAGGAAACTATGAGTACATAATCCATCTTGGGATTGCTAGTTTTTATCACTGGATATGGAGCCTGCACTTAATCGCTGCTCTCTCTCATATCGTTGCTTGGAACCCCGTTTTTTTTTAGCCAGAGTGATAGTCTTAATTTCCTCCATCTTTCCTTTAGCAGCGTTGCTATTTCTCATGAATGAGGGTCTATCTGTAGAGTAACCATCGCATTCCAATCCAAGTCGAACACACTCAGAGCACACAGGACGCTGCTCAGGGCACCGCTTTCGTCTGAGTCTACACGTCCAACAGCCATTTTTGGAACGGGGAGCTCTGTTCCTAATTCTTTTCATTCGATCGTGTACATCATCGCTTCCCAACTTTCCCTTTCCAGGAACTTCATATTCATCGCTAGAGTCAGGAGGTATGTCACTAAGAACACCATCTAAGTCGTCGAATACATCGTCAGCAGACTCCTGTTTCAACTCAGTCACATTACCCGCTGGACTCATCCTGCGCTTCTTTGGAAACCGAACCTTTAGCTTCTTCTTTTTCAATTTCTCCTCTTTCAAGGAAGCATCTTTACGCTTCTTATTAGTGGATCCGGGCTTCCTTCCTCGCTTTTTCTTCAAAGGGGGCTTTTCAGATACAGTTGACGTCTCGAAGATGGGTTCAGTATTGGGCTCGATAACAGTTGGAAACCTCGGAAGCATGGACTTTTTATTGTCTTTAAGTTCAGCCTCTGCGAAATCTCTATCTCCGTATCTCAACTCAGCAGGAATGGTAAATGTTGGAATGCGAAAACTCTGAGATGCGGGTCTCGAAGAAGGCAATGAGCTGATGTTCTCGACGTTGAATCTTGCTTTTGCTCGGTCCTTGACAAAAGATGTATCATTCAGTATTTTTGTGGCATCCTCTGAACCTGGTAATGATGACTGCACGTAGAAGTTTGAATCATTGATGCTGGGGAAGCCGTGTCCATTAGACAGCATATTTTCTGTGGTGTCGCCGTTATGTTGTTCCTTGGTAAGCCAACTTGTCGGAAGATCAACATCATCATAGACAGGTTTCGAAAAAATCAGCTTGGCAGAAGAAGAAGGATAGTCACTCTTGGAATAGTACCGAAATGGCGAGTGTTTTGATGTGTCACCAAAAGCAGCCAGAGGCGGGAGCCTCAGCTGGCCGTTAGCATTAGTGAAAAGAAGTCTTGAAGGGGAGATGTCATCTTTAGGAGAGCCAGCGGAGCAGATATCGAGCACCTTGGAGTCAAATGAAACACTATTGGAATTTGAGGACATACAGCCCTCGCGAGAATCAAGTCGGTCCAAATTTCCGCCGAAAGAGTGGTGGTAATGGCTAGTAGTATCTGCACGAAAGCCATTGCTATCAGTTAGGGGTATGTTAAGCACTTGGCCTTTGTAGCTGGTAGCCTGGATGTTCATGTTGTTCAGATCCAAAGACATCAGTGGTGTCTTGATGACGTAATTTGTCAGATCAATGGAGACATCGCCCGTATCTGGTCCGTCTAGATTCCCTGGCTCAAGAACTGTCTCGAAAAAACTCATCTCCTTGTTTAGTAGGCGCTATCTAGAAAACAAGATCAGCTTCCTCAGGTCGATAATTGAAACTCGTCTATGAGATAGTATCCATGCTATCGTTCAAATACCAGCGGGATCCGTGTATTAATTTCTTCGCTGCTCGGAGATATATATTATCCGAAATAGAGGAAATCAAGGAAAAACCCGCTGGATCAAAACTGGCGTTTGGATGCAATTGAAAGGTGTTGAATCCTCACCGTTTAGCGAAAGAGGTTCAAACAGTGGATCTTAACGAGATCTGACTAGGGTGTCGGACAAATGCTTGTAAGCCGTTGTTGTTTTGCTAAAATGTAGAACAAGGAAGCTCCTTGTGAGTTTTTTTTTTACAGTTAGTTTTTTGTACCATTTTGTTTTGTTTAGCGCTCTTGTCTTGAAGGGAATAAAGTAATCAGGACTTTCAGTTTAGACACACAACGTTTTATATGTCGCGGTGCAAGGGTGCTTGAATAAAATATGTATGTTACCGAGGAGTGGTAGTCTTATCCTTGGTATCCAAGGCTCCTTCATTATATAAGAGCGACGGATGAGCACGGGAACAACAGTGTGGGACCAGCTTACCTGACAAACGAAATAACGTTGTCCTTGTCTTGAAGTGCCTTTTTTGCAAGAGCCAGTTCCAGAAGAGCAGAGTTGAGGATAGAGCCCTGTCGATGTTGTTTGGCGAGCTTTACAATGTAACCATTTGAGTGTAAAACGCTGGCTAATGCTTCGTTGTATAGCGGGGCCGGGTGGTTGTTCGAACGTGGCTGTCTCCCATCTGCAGATTTTGCAGCCTGAAGAATCACCTTGAGTAGCCGCTGCTTGTTCATGACAGCATCCATCGAGGAGTCCACTCCTTTTAGATATTGAAGTTCGGGTGTCTCTTTCAACACTGCCAAGCACTCGTCAAGCACTCGAGATATAGTCTTATGTAAACCTACAAGGTCGGGCAACTGTGTCATACTGCAGTCAAGAAGAAGGGCCACTGACCCAAGACAGGACTCCAGGATCAGTCTTTCCAATTGCAACAAGTAGAGCTCCTTATATGGCAAATATGAGGCGTTGAGCATTGGTGCAGCAAGAATATCCTTTACCATATCAGGGGGTTCCTCGTTCGGAATCGAAAATCTCTCGTGATACCTCTCCGGGTCAGTCGGTTTGGGAACACCACATATTTGAAATGAACCAGATCTTAGAAGACTCACATCGAAATTACTTCCCTCCTCTAGTGTATGAGTGGATATTCCTTGGTAAACATTGGGATACTTTCCGGGAGAGTTCCTCCACAAGTCCGAGATTATGCGTTCAACCGTACCAAACTCGGGATTCACAAACAGTAAATTCGTCTCAGATGATATGTTGGAGTCACATCGCCGCAGAAGTGCCTCCGTCTGGGAACCAGTATTTCCCAATATTAGGTTATCTATATGAGGTCCCTGAGAGATTTGATGTGAGAACTGCTCAATTTTAGGAGTTAGGGAAGACTCAAAACTGAACGACGTAATGCTGGGATTTCCCCGATCCAGCATATTGTGATATCGAATAGTTGACCCCGCAAATAGAAAACGTCTCAAGAGATCATCGTTGTGGAAAAGAAATCGCAGCTTTACCGAGGACTGATCAATGCTTCCTGCTAGCTGCGTGGCCAAGAAACGACACGTGGCTTCACCACCAAGATACACGTTTCTCGACAAGCTATTCATCACAGGGGGCAGCTTATCAATATCACGCTCCTTTTACTGTTTCTACTTATCACTGATTGTCTGAACTCTTTGCATATCTCACCTTTTCAGTTATACATAAAGACGAAGTTGGGTCGATCGACTAGGTGAAAAATTTTTTTTTTTTCAAGTAATGTAAAATATAGCTGATACTGATAAAGCCCCCCTAACATCAGGAAGAGATAAAAGTTGACTTGATCCTTTGATACAATAGACAGGAGTTGAAGGCATCAGAAGCTATCTAAAATATTTAGAGGAGTTGAGAGCGCTATTCAAAGACAATGTTCTCTCCAAAGTCTTGCAGCCTGGCTAGGGTACTAGTAACAAGTCTCGAAAGAAGAATCTTTTTGGCTCGTTCCAACTCGACCTTCATCCCCTCACAACACATTAATGAGTCACAGCTTCATGATGACGTGAAGAATGCGTTTTCGAAGGTTGTTGGATTAACACTGACACCTGTTCAGCAACAGTCAATAGGCCAGTTCATAGAGTCCGACTCTGGAATAGTTGTTCGAGCTAAGACAGGAACAGGAAAGACGTTTGCATTTGGGCTTCCAGTTTTCCACGATCTTAAAACTTCCCGCTCCCCCAATGAAGGCACATCAGTCAATACTATTATCATTAGTCCTTCAAGAGATTTGGCTTTGCAAAATAAAGACTCGCTGGAGAAAGTATGGAGAGCTTGCAAATCTCATCTGTCTAACAATGAGTTTGCACTGGTAATGGGTAAGACATCCTTACAAGCCTCTTTGGATAAATTCAGCCGTAAGCACAAGCCACCTATTGTTGTTTGCACTCCTGGAAGATTTCTGGATATGGCCCGTAACCACAAAGAGTTCAGCAACTCTTTTTCTATGGTGAAGAATATCGTGATTGATGAGGCCGATGCTCTTTTAGAGCAAAGTTTCAGACCTGAGGTCGAAGAAATCATTGAGTTTGTTAAGGGCTCAAATAAGAGCGAGAAGTCACCGAAGGTGATGATGTTCTCTGCAACAATGAGTGACGATGTGTTTGACTTGGCGGAAAATATAATTGGAAAGGGTTTTCAGTTTGTTGATGTTGATCCTGGTTCCTCCGAAACCAATGAAATGGTGACGCAGACTTTGGTGCAATCAAAAACAATTTTCCAGAACTACGTAGGTGCCCTGAAGTTCATTGTGGACAGGGCTGATGATCCATCGTTCAAGCCAATTGTCTTCCTATCCACCACTGTTTCTGTTGACTTTTTTGAGAAGCTGTTAAGCCTTGTTCTGAAAGCAGAGAACAAGAAATCTCGGGTTTTTGCTCTCCATGGAAAACTAACTCAGGGAGTGCGTAACCGTTCTCAAGCCGGATTCAGACGGATGAAGAAGTCGATTCTCGTGGCATCTAACGTTGCTGCTAGAGGAATGGACTTTCCAGAAGTCTCCCATGTGCTTCAGGTTGGTGTCAACCACGAGCTGGCAAGTTATACCCACAGAATTGGAAGAACAGGGAGAGCAGGGAAGGAAGGAAAGGCTGTTCTATTTACTACGCGGACAGAAGAACCATATGTCCGTCAGTTAGAAAAAATTGGAAACGTATTTTCTGAGCGTGTGCAGTATGAGGAAGACCCTGAGTTTGAAAAAGTGGTTCGGGATCAGTCTACGCGTTTGCATTACCAAATAGAGGAGCTCCTTCCTGCAAGTCTGAACTCGTACCAGTCTCTTCCAAGCTCTTCTGGAACTATCAGGAAACAACAGTATGCTGCTGATTGCTCACAGCTTATCAAAGACTTAACAGGCGAGGATACTGCACCAACTATCTCCTACTCTGTCGCATCCAGAATGAATCTTGATAGACCAGAGTACGAATCATTATTTTTCATTCCTGGATACACAGACAAACCAAAGTCCGAGAGAAGAAGTAACAATTCTAGCAGAGGCTTCAGAGACAACCGTCGTTCAAAGCCATATTCCGGAGCAAGATCGGATAAAAGAGAAGGATATCGGTCTTACTCTAAGAAGGATTCCTGGGACCGCAATGACAGACCAAGAAGGTATTAGGGACCAGTAATATATCATGTACATAACTACTAGAGATGGGTAGGGTGCTTATTCGGCTATTCGCTGTGTATAGTTTCGTGTAATGTTTAATACATTGTTATAGCATCTTCGTAGCACCTGGAACTGTGGAGATGCGTCTTGCTCCTTTTCTAGACTGGAAAGATGGCCAAGATACCGCATTTCAATTTTCAGCATTAGCTTCTCTATAAGGAGTTGACTATTTTTCTGGTAGGCCTCACCGCTAGATATACCATCAATGAAGAGCCGAAGTCTTTTAGGACATCTTTGGCCATCAAAATGACTTTCTTGAAGCGTTGCGAGAGCTATTTCTGTCCTGAAAGATGGCTCGTCTCGAGAGACACAGTAATCCCCGTAATATCCTTCTTGCTTGAGGAAGCGTTCATGAAAATCTTTGAACAACGGATACAAATGTTTCGTGATATCAAGAGTGTTCCAATGATTGGTGTTATCTTCGAGCATAAAGCCATACTCGCAGAGAAGGAAGTTGTCACTGTGGGCTCCATAACTGAAGAAGAGCTGGTCGCCCACACTGTAGCTTGAGCTTTCAGTGTTCACCCGAAATCCTTCGGGCGAGTACGCCTGTATTCCACAGCTATCCTCCATCCTGTGGTTGAGAAAGTCAACGAAAGGAACCAACGAGAAATTGTCCTCGGGGCTCTTGCCGAGGTTTTGAGGGAGTGACTGATAGAGACATCTGGTATTACAACAGAGCCAAGCCCAGAGGAAGTCTTCCTTGGTGGGCATGAGCTGATCCTGACACTCGTGACAAGTCAGAAGACGAGTAACAACCAGATAGTCGCTATAGAACTTCTTCAGCTGGTCATTGGAATGCTCAGCAATGAATTGGGGAAGTCTGTTGTAATATTGATCATTTGAATTGCGTACCTTCCACACAAAAGGGATGGTTATGAGGTCTTCCACAGTTGGCAGAACATCTATGAGCGGCTTCCAAAACGACTTTTGGCCTCTTCTTTTCTCGAGAACCAAGTACATTGCTATCAGCTGGAACGAGCTGAGCTGTAGAATATCTTGCAGGGAAAGCTTCCGGTATAGTCTGGTAACATCATCAAGATGATCCTGGTAACTGGGAGTCCATACGCTTCTGAGACCAAGGTGTCCTAGTTCCAGGGCCGAGTTGACCTTTTGCAAATGCTGGAGAATGCTACAGAAGTTGAGAGTGTAGCAGTGAGGGATGTTGATGATATTTTCCCTTGGAGGGATGGAAGTTAGGGCTAGAACGGATCTCCCCATTTCAGGGTGATCGGCCACTTGTAGTTTCGGAGATATATAGGCATTGGGAGCGCCAGTCTTCGAATTTCCTTGGAGCCAGTGTAATAGGTCATCGTAGGGACTCTCTTTCATGCGGGAAAGGAGCATTCTCCAGCTTGGAGGCTGGCATAACAGAAGAGCGTAATTCAAGATTTTTTTTTTTAGCAAAATGATTGAAGTATTATTTAATTCGAACTTAAGACGATAAGAAAGAGCTTAAACTCATAAGAGCGTTAGCAGAGTTGAGGTGAGCAGACCAGAAAATGCTCGTTGTAGGATTAACAGGTGGAATTGCAACCGGGAAATCCACAACATCAGAACGACTACGAAGTCATTATGGGCTCCCCGTAATTGACGCAGATAAAATTGCCAGAGAGATTGTGGAGCCGGGAAAACCAGCGTACAACAAAATCAAGGAGTATTTCGGGCCCAAAATACCTGGTCTTATCAGCGAGAGCGATGCGTCCATAAATCGTGCTGCTCTGGGTCAGTATGTGTTCGAAAACAGAGATGAGCTCAAGACGTTGAACAGCTTTACTCATCCTCGAGTCCGCAGAGAAATGATCTGGAGGATATTCAAAAGCTGGATAGGATTCGAGCCAATGGTAATCTTGGATGTACCGCTCTTGTTCGAGGCTAAATTGAATGTGATTTGTGGAGTTACTGTGTGTGTTGTGTGCGATAACGATCTCCAGCTCAAGAGACTAAGAAGCCGGAACCCGGAGCTGAGTGTAGAAGACTGCGAAAACAGGATCAGAAACCAAATGTCAAACAAGGAGAAAACAACATTGGCTGATGTGGTGATTGAGAATGACTCAGGGCTCGAAGAGCTTTACCGAAAGATTGATAGCACACTCACCGCGATCACTCCGTACAGATGGCTTAATTTTTTGCAGGTAGTCATTCCTCCGCTAGGGCTGATTTCAGCAGCTTTCACTATCGCTGCGAACATGTGGAGGTACAAGCCGCACACATGTTGATGGTAGTTCCCAACCTCGTGTATCCTGGTATACAGTAGGCTACTTACCAAGTCCGGAAAATCGCGTCGATCGACGCAGTGAGTCTCTTATCTTCCTGACGCACTCTATTTGTTTATCTGGGTCCCAAAATTCTGAAGGGTATCTTTCATATCTCTAACGGCACTTTCAAAAGGAAACCACAATGTCTGGACAGCAAGTGGCGCTGTCTGCTTCTGATGAGGCCTTTGAAGTAATCAAGCACAATGCAATAGCTGCCAAAGCTCTATCGTACTCGCCTTACTCGAAGTTCAGAGTAGGCTGTTGCATATTGACAGATACTGGTGAGATTATCAAAGGAGCGAACGTGGAGAATGCTAGTTATGGGGCAGCAATCTGTGCTGAGAGGGTCGCTATTGTGAAGGCTGTGACACAGGGCTTCAGAAAGTTCAAGGCACTGGGCATATCGACCGATCTTGATTCCTGTGCCTCTCCGTGTGGCATCTGTAGACAGGTGATTAGAGAGTTTGCATCGGATCTCAAACTGGAAATATACATGTTCAACTCTGACGGATCAAAACATATCAAATTGACTATAAAGGAACTGCTGCCTCTTAGTTTTGGTCCTGATGATCTTGGTGTCGACCCATCAGGGGCATAGTTGCCCCTGAACTACAATTTACCTATTATTAGACGATATAGTCACAATATTTTCAACACCTAATGTGTCACAGTCGTCATCCTATATCACACTAACCTAGTTGAGCTTGAAGGTGGTGTGGCACTTACCGCAGTACTGTCTGCCTTCCATGTTGGCCATGAAAACACCAGCACCACAAGTGTTGGAAGGACACTCTCTTCTTAGTCTCTCGACCTTTCCATCACCATCAACCTTGTAGTAGGTCAATACAGCAAGCTTTACCTTCTTGTGCTTATGTCTGATCTTCTTAGGGGTGGTGTAGACCTTCTTCTTTCTCTTCTTACCACCACCTCTGAGTCTTAGGACCAAGTGGAGGGTGGACTCTTTCTGGATGTTGTAATCAGAAAGAGTTCTTCCATCCTCAAGCTGCTTACCGGCAAAGATAAGTCTCTGCTGGTCAGGTGGGATTCCTTCCTTGTCCTGGATCTTGGACTTGACATTGTCAATAGTGTCGGAAGACTCCACCTCAAGGGTGATAGTCTTCCCGGTCAGGGTTTTGACGAAAATCTGCATTTCGTAGTAATCAACAGGATTGTCTGCAAAAAGGGATGCTTCTTTCTCACCTGGTTAACTGATCGTAAAGCAAATATACCAACTTCCAATATGAAGACTGAAAAGTTATTCGAATAAATCTTGGAGAGAGGACAAGGAAGAGAAAAACTCTGAGTGAAAAAAAAAAAGGCTCACACAGAATTGAAAACCTTTTCAACATCACGTGATTATATAACTAGTAACATTTAGATTTTGTGATGCTCGACACTAGCCACATGAAATCTAAAGGTGGCTAGTGTCAGGCATCATGTGGCCGCAGTACAGATAGCACCGCCCTGATAAGGGCTTCTCCAAAGTAGGAGCACAGATTAGGGGGAATATTCTCCCATTACGGAGAGATGCATGTACTTTTGTGAGGTGATTACAGCCATAAACGACACGGGTGACATTGTCTGGTCGTGGAAAGATCTATTGTGACGTGTGCAGTTGCAGAGCATCCTTCTAGGAACCCTCGTGGACGTGTCAGGAGGCCTGGAGATCTTTTCAGAAGGGGTATTTGTTTAAGTACCTTGTCATCTATACACTGTGAGCCATCAATGGAAGCGTTACCATACAACATTCAACACCTTGCTTTGGAAGATGGTGAAAACGACGACTGGCAAAGTTTCCACACCGCTGATACTAATGTCAGACAACTTGATACCGAAAAGTCTGTGCAGTTGCACAATGCGGGTGATGAGTCGGTCATATCGAGTCTATTGAAGCTATCCTCTGAAAACATAACCCCTCCAAACTGCGAAAGCAGTTCCAAAAGGATCGGCGACCCATCACTTTTTCAGAACAACGTCGTCGTTCTTAAAGTACACAAACGAGCTTCGACCAAGAGTGATCCTATCATTCGGCATCATTTTCCTACTTCTCGAAATATTGAGTGGGACTATCCGGATATGGAGTTTGGAGCAAAAACGCAGTTGGATAAGTCGATGAGAAAAGACAGCTCTTGCATTGCGGATGGATTTTCAAAAGCGAATCAGCCGAAGTCGAGAAACGAGCCAGGTTCTGTGCACGGAAGATGCAGGTTTCAAGAGATGCTTAGAGGGTTAATCCGATTAATGGTTTGTGGAAGCGACCGCAACCTTAAATTAGGAAGAAAGCACAGCATTAAGCATCCATACAACAAACACGACAACTCCAGGCGGGAGAGGTGCTCTGAAGATGACAAAAATGCTGCAAGGTATCCACCGAAGCGCTAGCAGCTATGCAATATCAGTGCTATCTATTAGTAGCTATGATTAACAAGTTCCGAAGGAGTCCTGCTTACAATTTCAGGAAAAAGCCTCGTGAATAAAAGGTCCAGCAAATTCCAAAGTAGACATTTATTGATGGTTTTGTATCGAAAGCTGTCTAGAAACTGGTCCACCAGATCTGATACTCTGTCTTCGTTTTCAAAGAGGAACTTCATCAAAATTGGCTTTTTGGACACAAACTGGACTATAATGGACCGGCTAGCGACGCGAATCTCTTCCAGTTCTGCCGGAGTCTCTGGAATATATCTGGGCTCTGTTTTGAACCACTCATCAGTAGGAAAAAAGACAGATCTGAGAGTTCTTATGGCTGCAACAAAGAGTGATTCTGTTAGAATAACGTTGTAAACAAAGTTGTTCGTGATGTTTTTGGCTAGATGGTTTATTTTTTGCGATCTCGCAAACAGCGAGAATACCATCACAAGATACAGATGTACCACGGGGAATCTTTCGCCAAACCCCGTAAGCTTTGCAAAGAAAGGAAAAAGCGCGTAAGATAAAACTGAGGCTTGCGAATCCTGCTTGTTTTTGGAAGTGAAGATGGAAGTGGTGTAAGCCATTAAGTGGGTGCAAGTTCGACAAAAAGAGGCAAAAGATTCATAAATGCGCTTTGTTATTCTTTGCTTTTCAACATTGGCACCCACCGACTGGAATTTACTGGAAATGGAACTGCAGAGCACGGCAAGCAAGTTCCAAACCATGAAATTGTCGCTTAGGTTTTGAACAGTGTTTTGCAACACTAAATCACTCAAAACTGTGGTCACAAAGGATCGGGTCAGTGTGGAGTCGAGCTCTTCAAATGGCAAAATAAGACACACTATCGCCTTTACCATAACTTTCGAGTACTCTCGTTCGAGCTCTTCATTGTTGGGATCAACTGCGAAATGCCCATTTATAGCTAAGTAACCCCTCACAATCTCATCTTCTGTATCAGAGCCTTCTTTGCCAAACCGTGATCCCAACTGGTCTTTGCATCGCCTGAACGCATCTATATGGCGATCCAAAATAACAAAAATATCGTCCGCAAGAACTTCTCCCCAACTGACCCTTCTGCTTCGTTCTTGTATTTCTCTGGTTATATGAGCAGTAACTGCAAGCAGCTCAGTCAAAAGCTCTTGCTGATCATCACTCGAAATTCTATCGTACCAAGTTAGTACAAACTGTCGAAGCAGAAGACCTAGAAAAGCGTAAAGCTCTAGGTCAACGCCTGGAGAGGATGTGAACGCGGGTAGATAATCTTGGGCCGCTCTGCTCCTATCAGAGCACTCAGACACAGAAAATATGCTGTTGATAAGCTGTTGTAGATACTCTTCTGGGCTGCTATCTACCGTGCTTGAGTTTTTGCTCGCACTCTCATTACTATGTGACAGTTCGTTATCAGTTCCACAGTGCGCGTCAGGAGATGGCGATGGCTCTTTATGTTTGCGAAGCGGAGACTCCGTTCTGATGCAGGGCCTCCTATATTGATTTATCTTGGCTTTTGCACCCGTACTCATAGTCAGCCGACTACTATCCTCACCTAACAACAACAGTTGGCCATTTATTTCAAAGTTATTATTTGTGAGTTTCACTAAAGTAAAAAAACTGGAACCTACAACAGTCAATTACGCGTAAATGTGTGATGTCACATCTGGTAATTATCGTCAGTGAATTACCAATTTCATGCGAAAATCAACAGTTGAGGACCCAAGAAGCTCGTACAGGAGCTCTTAGATGCGGGAAATGGATATTACTTCAAGGAAGTACTCGGAAAAGTACCAGGATAGTAAGCTGGAAAAACGACTGCGAGATGAGCCAGCAGATGAAACAGTCGAGGACTATGACTCCGATACATTATTTGAGGACCTGGAGAATGAGATAGAAGAAGACAGAGGATTCATGGCACACTACAGAGAAGAACGACTGGAGCAGCTGAAGAGTGAGATGAAAAGATCCAAACAAGCCATCGAGAGTCTGAGTCCGGGATCGTCTCCTTTTGAAGAGGTCCAGGATGAAGGAAAGCTCATCGCTCTAACTGCAGGAAGCCCACTTGTGGTGATTCTGTTTTACAATCGCGACTTTCAGACCTGTCAAGCTATGGAGGCTGCGATGGAGAAACTTTCATACAAACACCTGGAAACCAGATTTTACAGAATTGAGGCCACCAAAGCCCCCTTTTTGGCTGTCAAGCTGGGAATCAAAGTTCTACCATGTACTGTGATGTATAGGGGTGGACTTGAGGTAGGGCGGATTGTTGGGCTGACTGGTCTTATCGAAGGTGAGAGGATCAACACCTTCAATGTGGAAAAACTGGAAAACGTGCTGCTGCTCAACGGAGTACTGAATGCTAAAGCTTACAGTCTGCACAATCTCAAAAACCTCGATCACAGTAACATCACAGACGAAGAAAGTGATCTCGATGTTTGACTCAGTAATGGTGGCCTTCCGCCTCTTTTCAAAATAGATACCTAGGATTACCCCACGCAGAAAATTAAAAATATGTTGTCTTTAAAGTACTTGGTAGAAAAAAACTGCTCACTAAACACGAAGGCAGGAGAAAAGAGCGCCTTTGATAGAAGTGGCATTGAAGTTTCAGTCTAGCTCTCGCGAAGCTGAGTTACTCACTTGAGATCCCACAAAATGCTGAAGAGGGACATGCGATGGGCCTCAGGCGTGTTCCGGACCGCAAAACAGCAACCTGTTATGCAGAATAGATCGTTAATCATCCCCGTACTTACCACAGGAGCATCTTTGATTGCTCGGTTTCTCGGGAATGACATACGCCTGGCCGATAAGATAGAAAATGGGCAGTTACATCAGAAACAGACAGCAAATAGCACCAGCTTGCGTGAGTCAGGGTCAGCAAAGCCTCTCTTTGTGAGGCCACAGCCTAAATACCCTAACCACGTTCCCCTGTATGGATTTGAAAAAGCGTTACTCTTTGTTGGTTCTGCAATCGGGGCCTATCTCCATCCAGAGAGAAACGAGTTCATAGTGGCTCTGGGCGAATCTACGGCATTTCCATCCTTTTTGAACAGTTTGAAACTCCAGATGCTCAGCGATCCTACTGGTAGACAGATTCTCAAGGAGAGACCCAATATCACATCAGACTCCTTGAATCTGGAACATCTCAAGAGACTGCCTCCCAACTCTTTGGGGAGATCATATGTGGACTGGCTAGAAAGAGAGGGTGTATCTCCTGACACTAGAGTGCCTGTTCGGTTCATAGACGATGAGGAACTTGCATTTATTTTTCAGAGATATAGACAGTGCCATGATTTTTACCATACAATTACTGGCCTCCCTATCGTTCGTGAGGGAGAGATTGCTGTCAAGTGGTTTGAGTTTTTAAACCTGAAAGTTCCGTTTGCGGGTCTTGGGGCTGTGTTTGCCCCCATACCAATTAAGGCTGATCAACGATCAAGACTGCTCAACATCTATTATCCGTGGGCAATTAGGAACAGTTTCACCTGCAAACCTCTTATAAATGTTTACTGGGAGAACATCATGGATAAGGATATTGATGCGTTGAGAAAGGAATTGGGAATTGAGAGACCTCCAGACATGAGAGCGCTGCGGCAGGCGGCCAGAAAGCGGTCCCAAAAGAAGAGCCCCTGATAAATAAATAAATAAGTATATACAGAGTTGGGTATCAATATGTATATGTTGAATGGAGTCAATGCTGTATGGAATGAATGCGAAACAGTGGTCTGTTTTGATAGAATGCAGCTCATCTATAGAAAATGCCCTCTTTGATCCTTTTTATCAGTTGGCTTATAGCACTTTTGGTTTTCTCGTTAACTTCAGAAATGACTTCGTTTGTCTTTTCATTCACTTCATTGAAAACAATACTTGTCTTATCGTTAACCTCTTTGAACACTTCAGTCGTTTTTCCAGCGAAACCGTTCCATTGTTCGTCCAAAGTTTTCAGAACACTATCGAATCCTAGTTTCCCCTTGATGGCGTTTTGACCGAATCTTTCCATCGACCAGTCTTCGATTCTATCGCAAATCTTATGGAACGAAGAATATGCTGTGATCTCTGCAGTCTGCTCAAATCGCGTCCGCGTGGCCGGGGTCGAAGCATCAGGTTTGTAAATTACTGTCTCATATACCTTCAACAGATTGCACATGGTGAGGTTACATGATCTCATGGTAAGAGTTTTGGAGTTTCGATCGACTGTGGAAACTTCGCGCACATATGATAAAGTTTCGCCTCCCACGATAAAGGATAGCCAGTTGGGAATCGGCTGCTTGCAGGTAATGAGTCTTTCTGTAGTGAGAATACCTTTAAGCGGATCGATTTCTCTTCTTAGAACATCTACAGCGACGACGTGAGTGCTGATTTCGTTCGGGTACTTGCACCAGTTGGCTGCACTCACATGATCCCACGAGTAATCATAGAGTTGAGTGGAGGTGAAGATCTTCATGAGGTAACAGGTCCTAACGGAATAAAGAGAGTGCTTGGTAATTCATTGGATTGCACAAGATCAAAAAGATGTGAGGATTTTGCAGGCGGGAGAGCTGTCTTAAATGAGCAGGATAAAAAATCCAGAAAAGGACTGCGGCTCACGAAATATTTATGTTTAATGCCTCAAGTAGGGGAAGTATCCGATGAGACAACTGATAATGACTAAGAGATTAGATATACTTTTATGGATGCCTGATAGCATGCAATATAATTAAATGTTTCCAGGATTGATGGTTTGGAAACGGATATCGCCAGAATGGTACTTCTGAAGCACCGGCACTGCTGAAAGACCTCTGGGTCGGAACCATTGGCGACGGAAATTGGAAAGAAATGTTCCTGAATTGAATGGGTTGGCAAAGAGATCTTTGAAAAAGTTTGCTCCCGTTGATTCGGTATTAAGGTACTCCCTGGTAGATATCCCTGTAAAAGCTAAACAGATGTGGTATATCAAAATCAGCAGCGGATAAGGAAGAGCGAGAGCGGCATAGACGAGGAGCAGCAGGGTTACCGGAGAGCGAGACGGGGTGGATTGAGAAAGATGGTAAGCGTCGAGTGCCAGAATCATGAAAGCGTCTATAACGGCAAATGCCAGAAAGTTAATAAAGTACCAGTAGCTACGCTGACCAACACAATTAGAGAGCCAGCGACAGTGGTGGTCCATATTCAAAATACAGGCATTGCAACGAGAACAATGAGATGATCTTACGGGCCGCCAGATGTAGCATGAGGTGCAATACTTCAATGACACTGTACTGCCATTGGGACCAGGCAACTTTACAGGTTGGTAATATTCCGAGGGAAGTCCCAAAGAGTCACATTGGTCTGTGAGGTGGATGTTTCTAGGTAGAACCCCTGGATCCATAAATGCTGCAAGAAGAAAGTTGTCTAGCGTCAGACACCAGCAATACACCAGAACAATAACAGGTGCTGGCGACACATTGTGCCAGATCCAAGATGCATCAAAAACTAAAAACAGAACCAGTGGTAATGCTATGAAAAATAGGGAGATCAGGTAGAACGGAGGCAAATGCGAGCCAGGGACACGTTTTGTAGTTCGAAGCCTGCCTCCCAGCAAATATAGATACCGTGTTTGGGAGAACGCCTGATAGTTGAATTCAGGCGGCTGTTCGTAGCGAGATGGATCCGTGACAAGCCAGCTCAGGAAGCTGGACATCGAAAGGAGAAGACAGCAGTAGAGAGCAATGTAATGAGACTCCAAGAGTGGAGCAAGTGGCGCTAACAGCCAGTCTCACGGTACATTGTTCTTCGTTATAATAATTATACAGCTTATGCTACAACTTGTAGTAAGTGAGAGAGTCAGATTCGCAAGTTGCGCGGCTGTCACCTCGAGGCCGGGTAACGGCTCGAATCGAAAATTGCCGTCGGTACCACGAAAAATTGTATGGGCAAGAAAGAAGTGTGGTTCAAAAAACTTTGGTGGCCTTTTACGCGCAGCTAGTTAGTTACTTTTTGTTTGTGTTTTTGTTTTAGCTGTTGTTTTGATTTTATTTCATTATAGTTACATCCGTGCACCGGAATGCCACCCCCGCACCGCCCCCCGAAGCTCCGCCCATGTCCACCCCGGCTAACCTCACAAGGCGCGCAAACGAGGCAAGCAAATGGGCTGTTTTCTCTTTTAAAAGTTGTTTTTTTCCTGTACTCCTGTTATTTTACAGGGGGCCCCCGCTGGCATACGGCGAGCTCTCCTACCACATAATCACCACGGTAACCTACTTAAAGTGGCCACGATGAGTGACGAGGTTAAAACAGCAAAGGATGCGGTAAGTTCACCACTTTGAGGCTACTACGGTAAGGCCGGGATCGACCTCTGTGGGACCACAACAACAACTTTCCCCGCTGGTAAACACAGGCCCCCAGTCACCATACCACGCCAAACCAGACCCCTGTTTTCATTATTTGCTTAGCAAAAAAATAATCATCAGGGGCTCAAAGGAGCAGCTGTTGGTCTACAACAACAAAGCATACTAACGTGCAATGCTATAGCTTGTTTCTGCGCTACTAGAGCTTTCTAAGGCTGCTAGCGATGCGTCAAAGGCTACGTTTATTTTCTTCAATGCCCTTGAGTCCAACAACACGGACAGATCCATCTTTGAAGACTTCATGGGCCCCATCGTAGGTCATGATTCTGTGCCCGTCCTCACTGGAGTACCAACAGCCGAGGATAAAAAAGAGGAAAGAAAACGTAAGAAGGCAGCCAGAGACCCCAATGCTCCTAAAAAGCCCCTAACGTCTTTTTTCCTCTACTCCAACGCTATGAGGGACATTATCGTGAAGGAGAGAGTGCTATCGGGAGAAAGCAGTCTTTCGCAGCCTGAGATTGCACAGGAAACATCCAAAAGATGGAAGGAACTGAGCGAAGATGAAAAGTCTAAGTGGAAGGAGCTTTATGAGGAGCAGAAACTCATGTATGAGGAGGAAAACAAGAAATATCTTTTGGCAAAGGAAACGGGAACGGATTATGTCGCTCCTAAGAGACCGGAGATTGCGCCTACTCCTTCAACGTTGAAGAAGTTCGACTTGGACGGCAAAAAGGATAAGAAGAAGAAAAAGAAGGACAGAATCGATTGAGCTACTGATATTTTAGCTTTTTTCTGGCCCCTCTCGATCCTCCTTATTGTCTGCTTCTTCTTCCTTTACTGTCACCACTAGTACGAAAGCTGTATTTTATATTATGTTAGTTATATTGAGTGTCCTTTCCCAAATGTCATGTAGCAGTCCCAGAAACTCCCATATTTCTCAGCAGACTATCATTCACCGCGTTGGGTGCGCTGGGCGCTGTGTCGCCAAACAAATCCTCCATTTCCGTTTCTACAATTTGCTTCACACATTCCTGTAAAGGCCGGGATTCCTCCTTCTCTTCTTCCTCCGGTTGACGTCGCATTTCGACCACGGAGCTCTCCTTCTTTCTGCGATCTTTCACCTTTATTTTGGTTTCGACAAACTCGCCTGTAGTCGGGTCCGTATGTATTTTTTTGAGGTGGAAGTACACCCCATGATATGAGGTGAAGTTTGCTTGACAAAACCGACAGCTGTACGATTTCTCACCATACTTCAGATACATGTCAGACATCTTGGCGTTTATTGCTCCTGGACCGAATCGTCTTGGCTGAAAATGTGGCTTCTTGGACCCAAGTATGTCACCCTCCTCCGGCTGTAGTCCAGAAAATTCATCTGCATGACAATACCTCTTATGTTGATACAAAGAAGGATAGTTTGAGAAAATACAATTGCTGTTGGTGCAGGTGTCACACTTGTAGTAGCCACCGGATGTCAGGGAGAATTTCAGCCGGTGGATGCTGGAACTCGGTAATGACAGCGATCCATTGACAACCTCGGAGGTTGCACCAGATCCAGATGAAGACGGTACAGATACCGTGGAGGATGAGGCCTGCTCTATCAATTCTTCTACAGGCTGGCTTTCTGTAATCTTAGTCGAAATAGCCGGAGTTTCTTCATTTAAACGCCTTTTGGTAGAATTTCGGGAGGAGCGTAGGCCAGAATCAATAGGCAATGGGGATTGCCGACTACTGCCTTCACTTCTGGTCACTTTTGCTCGCAGGTCTGGCTCAAAAGAAACAAAATTCGGCTTCAGTGGTCTCAAATGACTCTTTTTGTCCGTATCCAAAGCCTTTGACGTCTGGACCAACAGATGCTTGGATATACCAAATCGGTTCGCAAGTTGGTTAAGCGAAACCTCAGGCCAAGGCTTGACCACTTGAGGCCTTTTATGGGGTCTTTCAATAATATCAGCCTCTGACAGCGCAGGAGTGCTGTACATGGCTGTGAACCCACTCGGAGTGGTCTCATTTGCTCGGTATTTGGTGACCTTTTCGACCATTGTAGGCGGCTCATTGCTTGACGCGCCCTTCTCCTCTAGTCCATTCTCCTCAACATCGTCTTCCTTCACCAGTCGGCTCAGTTTCTCATACTTCTTCAACTGTTCGTTCAAGCCCTTCACTTCCTCCTCTAGGGAGGCTATAGTCAGGATCAGCTTTGACAGCACCTCAGTCTGATTTAGCGATGAAACATAGCCAAGGTCCTTTAACTTATTGGGATCACTGATCTTTAGGGATCTGAGAATCGACATCTCCACCAAGATCGAGAATTGAGTCCTTTGTTACCTCGCAAGCTCTGATGCCCAAACACCACTGCGGCTGATCTCAAGTTCTTCCTTTGTCTTCTTGTAGCAGGAAAGGATTCATTCTTAAAACTTTTCTTTACTTTTTCTATCTCATTTTTAAGGAGACAGCTTTTTCTCTTTAGGGGGAGAAAAAGGTGTAGGGGAGTATTTAGTTAGTGAGCCGGTAAGCAGGGTAACCGTGTACATGAATGGTTTGGTGGGGCAGCCACATCAAATTGAATGACAAGTCCACGATATTAGTACAAGAATAGAGCAGAGATTCTGCAGTCACGTATCCCTTGTAACTGGTGACTGGCCGATAATGTACTCTTAGGGGGTAAACTCCCCATCAGTGTAACAATCTTAGATTAGGGAAAGGGGTGTCGCTACTTGACGCGTCAATCGACGTAAAGAAAAAAACACTCACAAATTTACTGCAGCATTAAAATCATGCACCTGTATATGACGATCGTGTCTCCTAGGAGGTTCAAAAAAATTGCACTCGTTGAGCACAGTATGGCTATTTCAATGGTGATTATAACATCTTATAGAAGATCTTGAGAATCACCTAGCACAGCTGAAACGTAGCATGATTGTTGGGTTCATTAGTCGCAACACTGGTGCAGCCGCATTCAGCTGTGTGCGAACGTTGTCGGTGAGCAGGATCGTTCAAAATAAGACGATTAACCAACAACTTAACTTGGTGAACCGCAAATTGCTGAAAGCTCGAAGCGAGAGCGATTACAACTTGGACGACGGCTCGCTTATTTTGCGTCCTGATCTCTGGAAAGGCTTACCGGACGAGACAATCATCAAACTCTACAAAGATAGAGTGACTACATTGGGAAAGGAGTACAAGCCGTCTAAGGATGAGCTAGACGCTCTTCTTTCAACCACGAAAAATGTGTACGAGGCTGAAATGGTCTACCAGATGTACCATGGAACAGAAGCAGACCACTTTGAAGCTGATGAGGAAACCAACTACGAGGAGTACGTTGCTGAGGGAGAATACATGGACGAACAGGACGAACCAAACGAGTTCGACGAATACCCAACCAAGGCTCAGGATATAGTTAGAGACTTTAGAGATCATCTCCAAATGAACCGAGTGGCTGCATACGAGCTCCCTCTTTTAGCAAAATACAGACAGAAATATGTTCCTTCTTCGAAGTCTGAAAAACCTGTCACCTACAAATACACCACTTACATTGGGGAGAATCATCCGGCAGAACGCAAAGTCACATTGACTTTGAAAGTAGCCGACCTTCCACTAAAGAGTGAAGAGAGACATAAGCTCAAGCTTCTTGCCGGAGTAAGATATGATCACACAATTGATACTTTGAAAATGTCGTCTGATAAGTTCTTAGAGCCTGCTCAAAACACATCGTTTTTGTCAGACGTGCTTGATGATCTGATTAGAGAGGCGAAACACGATCCATTGGAGTTTGCTGATTTGCCTCTAGACACGAGACACACGGATGCCAGGTTAAAGAAGAAGCAGCACAAATCCAAAAAAACGTATCAATTTCCGACAGAATGGGCACGCCCTATACAACGCTCTGATAGAAAGATCTCGTTTTCCGGGGACTTTTTACTGGACGATCTGTCTTCTATAAAGGATGTCAAGCCGTAGTTGATGTAACTGACAAATCCCTGGCATTTTCAAATAGTATTGTATATAGATAGGTCCTGCAGAAAATGTTGTAACAGATTCTCATTCTACATCTGTACACCAGAAAGCTGGGTTGTGCAGAGTAGTTGAAAAAAAAACTTGCTCGAGTAGAATAGTAATAATAATGCAAGGGGAAGAAAGTACTTTAGTTGAAAGGGCTTTTACGCGACACAAGGCTGTTTGATAGTGAGATAAGTTGAAGTAGTGCTGATAAGTGAACAGATCTTCTCAAAGGGAAGACTATTGAATTGAGGCCAGCACAGCTATGGAATCCTTCTAGCTTCTTTGATTCTTTGAACGAAATTATTGAGTCAATACTGTACTAGATTGTTTCAGTGTTGCGATTGATAAAAATCATTGAGCATGGCTGCTCGTTCAGGTACCGGAAGAAACAGAAGGAGCAAACTGCCTGTGAGGAGGAACAAAAAACCTACTGATTCGCAAAACAAGCCGCCCCAAGAAGTTAAAGAGGAGCCCGTGGAAAGTGGAGAACCATCAGGTGGCCCTTCACGCACCCTCAAAAAGATCATTGATGAGCTCAATCTCAAATACAGTTACGACGAGGGCTGGCTACAAGGTGATGCGACATTATCCGCTCCGGATGGAGCAAAGCTCTTGATTATACAATCACTGCTACAAAGGCTTATATCCGAGATTGAGCTGGGGATTGATCATGACAAGGAACTAATAGCAAAGCTTGACAACAAGAAAAGTTCCGAGGCTGGTATTACGGGTGAGCCTAAGCCAGATAAGGACTCTACCAGCGATAGTGAAGTGTCCAAAGGGGATAGTAAAAAGCGTTCTTTCGTGGAGACTGACGAGGATACAGGGATAGAAAACGGTACCAGAAAAAGGGATACACGGGTCAAAGATGAGGCACGAGAAAACATAGATGAGGAAGAGGAGGATGATGCCGTTATCAGAGCACCAAAAAAGAAGAGAAGAAAAATAATAATTACTTCCAATGGTGAAAAAAGGGAGGTTACAACTGACTCTGGTGAGGACAACACAGACAAGGCCCGAAAGCAAGGGGTTGGAGCCTCCGACGAGAGTAGCGATTCGGAGGAGGACGATCGGCCTACTACGAGAAAAATCACTCTAGTGTCTGGCGATGGTAAAGAGCGATTTATTCCTTCCATTTACACAGGAAAGTCTAAAGTGGATTTTGATCTTGAGGAGACCGTCAAAGAGGTTACATCCGAACTGCAGTTATATGATGAACACAAGGATGAATCTGATTTTGCCACTGAGCAGGAAGCCCTTAAGTACAGATATGGAGTTGCGTCTTATCCGTCGCATGATCTGAAAGACTTGTTACCTGGAGAAATTCCGATGACTGATTTCTCCAATGCCAAACCTTCCAATCAAATTGCATTCACTTCATTCCAAGCCTACGTGGATCCTTTTTTTCGACTATTCAATGATGATGACCTTCGACTACTTAGAATGAAATGCATCTTGAGTGGTTTGTTGCCGAAGGATTATGATGAGCAAAAAACCCCATTTGAAATTCCGAAACTGGGTCCTTTATTTTCAGATGTGTGGTATGAGGAAGATATTCGCAACGGGATGGTCAAGGACACCAATGGTACTGCTGGATTCAGTGCGAAAACTCATATGGAAACCATAATGAAGTCATTGGTGGAGCCAAAGGGTTCTTCTGATGATATCAATGCTGATATTTTAGAGACAGAAGATATATCATGTGGACCGCTTACGTCGAGATTATTGGCGGCTTTAATCAAAGACGAGACAGACGACTTCGAAGAAGGCTCTGCTGCCAATGGCTCAGGTACCCGAGTGGGTACTCCTATCGATGTTGACGACGACAATGCGAACGGTGACAGTCATACAAACGGGAGCAGCCAAGGACCGACAGCAGTATCAACGTCGTCTTCGGCGTTAGTTGAACAACAAGGATGGAAATCTCTTTCAATAAAGACTGATTACAAGACTCTAGATGAGCGGTTGAAGCGCGAACTCCGGTTCATTGGTGTTTACATGAATGTTGAGCAGACGTTGAACGAGCCTGATTTTGATCAGGACTGGACGGAAGCCAAGGAGGATGATGAGATATGCCGAGAACTGAGACGTTTACAGGAGGAGCTGACAACCGTGGAGGTACGCAATAGAAAGCGGAAAAAGAAGGTGATCCCTATCATTGAAGAGCAGATTGCATGGCAGGAGTATATTTCGATCCTGGATGACCTTGATAAACAGGTAGAGCAGAATTACAGAAGGCGTATCAGTGTGGCTCCAAAGAAGTCGAAGAAGCGCACACCTTCTTCTCATCATGGTAACGGTAGCAAGGACAAGGAAGATCTCTCCGGTCAGCAGATTGCAACCTCATCGTCATTCCAAAGTCTGCTGGATAAGCGCAAGAAGTGGATCAGCAAGATTGGTCCATTGTTCAGGTCTCAGCTCGAAATGAGGCAGATGCCCACAGAATCTATCTTCAGAGACCTGAACCTCAACGACAAGTTCAATGATAATGAGGAAGAGGCCGAAGAAGGTGATGAGATAGCCGACGATATTGATGTTCTGGGATCTCGAAGCGGCTCTTCTGTCCAGAACACAGGTCTCGGAGATATGTAATACGATGGGGTAGTTTTTATCCGTAGTCGATATAGCTACCCCGCAAAAAGGATCAAATAAAAGTGCCTGAAAAATTTCTAGTCCAGATGAGAAGAAAATATTGTCTTCAAAAAATGAGGGCTCTTGTGAGTGTTTCATCTGGACACCCACATAAGGAAACAGTTTGGTCACCTAGCGACTCTTGTACCTGCTAGCAGAGGAGTCCTGATATTGTAGAGCGCAGCTCACCGATTACACCCGTTGAACCAGGATGGTGGATTGGGCAATTTTTGAGGATCTGTCGTTCAACTCCTTCAACGCTGTGCGAAACGGGCTGGGGTCGAATTGTGACACGAGGGAGGCTATTTTACTTGAGCTGTATGCCTTTGGAACCGTTGGCGACTACTATGGTACGTAAAGATGAGACTGTCGTTTGCCAAAGAGAGAGAGAACACGTACTAAGTTGTAGATAGACAAGAACAGCAGCCACGGTGGGCTGAACGAGGGGCAGTTGCTCAAGTTGCGACAGCTGACAATGATGAGTGTGTGCTCCACAGCGACGGTAAGTAACGAGTTTGGGGGGTGGCGAGGACTCGGGATACTAACAGTGAAAATATCATGGCTCGCAGGACGTATCGTTTGAGGAGGCTAGAAGTCAACTGCGAGTGTCTGAGAGTGAGCTTTTACCGACACTGGTTCGACTTTCCCAGACACCGCTGCTGAAGTTCAGAATCAACCAGGCCCGTGAGAGAATTGAGGTCTCCAACGTGACGTCGCGCAATGTATACGTTGCTTCACAGGATGTCCCCTTGGCAGTTCTAGATGCAGCCAATGTCGTCAGTGTAGAATCACTGATCGAGTATCTGGAGAGATTCCAGGGGGAGGGGATTGCAGGCGCTCGCAAAACTACATCAGAGCTTGACAGGATTGTTCCCCAGCAGACGACAACTGTCCAGCATACTCGCCTGAAAAGACGTCTTGAGAGCTAGCACAACAGTGCATTCTAGAATAGCATAATAAGTTAATGGTAAGAATACGATAAATATAAAATAACCCGGCGCATCACGCGGCCCACAGCTTCTTGACCACACCAACCAGCCCCTCATCCTCCTTGGACTCTAACTGGTAGACACCGTATCCCGCGACGAACGTTCCTAAAGTGAGCAGCCCCATAGCGGCGCGGTGCCACACTCCGTATACTCTCAGAGGAATGTAGTCGATAATACAGCTCTGGAAGCCAGCATAGGAGTGAAACAACAAGAGAGAGCTCAACACGGCATCTGCAGCAGGTAAAGCTGTTCCAGTAACAAAAGGAGCAAGCACAAGCGGAACCAATCCAACCGTTACCAGTCTCTCAGAAGTCCAGTGCCACGAGCCATGCAACTTGTGGATAGGGGGAACAACGGAAGCGTCGTTGACAGTTCCAATAATGTCTCCGGGAGGCTGTGGGATGGTCTTGATGAAGAACGATCTATAACCTAGCGTCTTTGCAGCGTTGCACGTGCTGAGTGCTGGTCTGAACGAGCGGGATGTTATCCCTAGTCCTATTCTTGTGGTAAGCATGGAGATACGATATACAGCTGTGACGGAATGCTTCAGGCCGTTCTGTACAGAGTTTGCCAATCAGTTCAACCAACACCGGATTTTTGTAGAAACATTTTACATCTACTCACAGTTGTTAGCTTTGGTAAGACCTTTATAGTTTGGGGGGATAAGCAGTTACCCGGCCGGCCGTGCTTTGAAAATCGGTGGCTCTGATTGCACAGAAGCGCGCGCTCGCCCCGGAGCAGGGGAACATAATATGACATAATGTCGCGGATATCTGCGCAGAGTATCCGTGGGGCAAGGATGTGGGTGTGGCGCAGCAGAGGCTCAGCCCAACGTTTTTCTACCCACCCACCCACCAGCCCTTTTTGCTGGCTGGCTACCTGACCCCTACAAAAAAATGCTATAATTAGTGTGAAGATAACGGTCAACTTTCAGCACAACTCCCCCCTGCCAAAACCACCCATATCCACCTGCTGCTGGTAGCACAGCTCGCTTGAACACACCGCTCTCCTGCAGAAGCTGGCCAGTGGGTGTTTCGGGGACTGTATTTTGTGCGCCAGGATCGTAAGCATTGTGATTCCACCATGTCTAGATCTAAATCTTCTTCTAAACACAATGCCCAGGTCACTAATGAGCACGGAATTCCCTATAACTACATAGTCATAATCGATGCTGGGTCAAAAGGCTCAAGGGCGTATATCTACAACTGGTTGAGCACACAGTATTTGCTTGCCAATGGAGAGCTTCAGACTGATCCCGATCTCCACAGCTTGCGCCTTGTTGAAAGAGTAGACTCGGGTCCCGGTCTGGGGTTGCCCCGCGTCTCGACAGGATACAAGTGGTACAAGAAGATAAAGCCCGGGATCTCAGAGTTCCATGAGAACTCTTCTCGGATCGGCCCCAGCTATCTGAACCATCTGTTGAAGAAGATATACGACACCATTCCTGTGGAGCAGCATTATCGCACACCTATATTCCTTCATGCCACTGCCGGAATGCGACTCCTCAAGCCCAATGAGCAGGAAGAAATCCTCAGCAATATCTGCCTGTACCTGCAGAAAGACACAGACTTTTACCTGCCCGATTGCCAGTCTCACGTCAACGTGATAGACGGTGACATTGAGGGCCTTTACGGATGGATTGCTCTCAACTACCTCACAGGGACAATTCTCAAGGACCAGCAGTCTGTCGGCTTACTGGACCTTGGCGGAGCATCGACACAAATATCCTTTCAGCCCAACTACAGCGAAACCGACGAACATCTCAGCCAGCTTATACGGCTCCAGCTGAGCACTTTACGCTCTGCTGAGCCAGACCTCAACTATGACATATACTCTGCCTCGTTCCTGGGTTACGGAATCTCACAGATGCATCTGAAATACATCGACAAGCTTGAAAAGCTGCCTAATAGCACGGACCCTGACGGCGACAATCTCCGGGATCAATACAAAGTGTACGATCCTTGTTTGCCTGACAACTTCACAGAGACGAGCATCATCAACGACCAGGACTTCAGAATAGTCGGCTCAGGAAACTACACCCTGTGCAATGAGCTTATCCACGCCATGGTCGCTGATAAATGCGACGAAACTCTGCCTCCTGATGTGTCGGCTTGCTTGTTGAACGACAAAGTTCCCGATTTCGACTTCGATTTGGAAAACTTCTATGGTGTTTCAGGTTACTGGGACACCATCTCTAAGCTTCTCAGCCTAAAGGGCGATGAATCTGTTGAATCTTATGGCAAAATATATTCTTATGAGGAGATCGAGGCCGAGACATCCCGGATATGTTCATTGGGCTGGCACCAACTAAAAGGGTACAGAGACTTAGATGATGATGAACTGGGTCATTTATGTTTTAAGTCGACCTACCTTATCAATCTGCTTCATTCTGGACTAGGGCTGAAGAAATCCGGCAGCTCCTCATTCAGAGTCAATGACAAGGTGAACGGTTCAGAGTTCAGCTGGACTTTAGGAAGAGCAGTTCTGTATGCTAGCGACGAGAGTTCAATTGAATATTTCAATTTTGAAAACAATTACGATCGCCGCGTAGGCCAGAAGTATCCCAGGGTTGGTTACTATCACAACTCTGCCCCCGGTCTGTTCATTAGAGGTTCCGAACCTGAAGGCGTTTCACTGAGGCCTGCGTTTGAAATATTCGATTCCTATGAGACTCCCGGGTTTCTCAATAGTATCAAAGGAGATGATCACGACAATGGTGACTTATTTATTGTTGATAAGGTGGATAAAAAGCCGTTCTTCAAAAGCCATTCATACTGGGTCGTGGCTGTTGTGGTCTTATTACTCTTGGTAGTAGTGTTCAACAAGTCAAAAGTTCTAAGACTACTTCGCGAGCTACTACTGTTCTTCAAGTCATTATCAGAAAAGTTTCTTAGACATAAGAGAAGTACACATATCCACTGGCCGCTGGTCACTAGAAGACGATACAAGAGACTGAGATCTTTAGATCTGGAGAATAACGACGACGTCGAGCTCGACGATATTGATGCGTCAACCATTGGTTCCAGAGTTCCTGCCTTGTTGTCACTGCACCCGATGTGGGGTACGAGCAGTGCGTTTGCTGCACCGGCATTGAACGACGATGACGATAATGATGAAAACCAAGATGAAGAAGAGGGCGTTCTATCTGGATTTGACGACTTTGAAATCAGCGAGGATGACAGCGATGACGGTATCGAGCATGCAGACATCTCGCAAACAAAAGACGGATGATTAATATTTATAGAGGATCTTGAAGTGTCCATTTAAAGCAGTCTAGTAGTTCAAATGCCAGCTTTGCAAACTTTCTCTGTAGTTCAGCTCATCCACAGGCATGTAAAGAACTCTCTTGTCCTTCTTTGAGGGTTCCGTGGCGTGGTGATGTTTCTTCTCCTCGTACGGATACTCTAGGTACCCGGAGCCTCCTCGGCCCGAGTTCTTCCAGAAGCTGCACTCATACTGTACAGCATCAATGTAGTTCATCCCGTCATCATTTTTCTTCCAGCCGTTTCCGTCGTGCTCCACAATGTCTCTTATACATTCTAAAGGGGTGTACTCATCGTAGAGCGCATCTCTCATCTGCCAGGAGAACCTGAACGTCTTGTTCACGATCCCCCATAGTTTGAACGAATCGCTATCCAACAGGCAATTCTGCGCGCTGCAGCTCGAGTCGATATCAGCTTTTCGAGGTGCTGGATCCGGGACAGTAATTCCCAACGAACCAGCACCAACAGGCTGCCGAGATTCTATCTGAGAGCTTTGGGATACCGTCGTCTGGCTGCTGGTGTCGACGGGAGGTATCGTACCAGGAGCGTTGGGGGTCCGGCGCTCATCCAGAGTGTCTCTCAGCCCGCCAAAGATCTGGCCAGTAGACTTTGTAGGGACATTGTAGCTGTAGTCCTGCGCCGAGTCAAGATGCTTGAGGAAAACAGACATCTTCGCAATGCTGTTGGCCTTGCAGCCCTTGAGAAGATATTTGAGCGAGGTTGTAGTTGACTCGTTGGCGTACTCAGTCAGGTTGAGCTCCACATACCCTAGGCGCTCTTTCTTCCGGGACTGACAATCGTCTATAAAGAAGGTGATATACAGCCATTTGTCAGAGAGACTAAAGCCGTCTTTGGGATTCGCATAGAGCTTGATGGTCGACGAGCAGTTTCCGTCAGCGCCAAAGCTGCACTTATGTTGCTCAACTGTGTGCTTTTCAGACACCTTTGTGTCCCTGGTATGCTGTTGCTGCTTGAAACTGTGAAGCCTGTGATTAGTGATCGATCTCACCATAAAACAGCGGTTCTTATCCAGCAACGGTACGTTTGTAAGTTCTGTCACCTTCAGAGTCAGCTCGAACTGAACTGTCTTGTAGTTGAGCTTCATCATCTTTGTTTGTGTGACCTCTGCCAGTGTTTCTTCAGATATCCATCCCCTGTCTGAACCCGATGATATATCAGGCACACAGCAGCAACCAGACGAAAAATGGTTCCGCAATAATTATCTGCTCCCCCCGTTCTCGTATGCTTAGATAAGCACAACTTAGCCTCCCTAGAAGGCAACTAAGAAAATTAATTTCTGGGTTAGAAGATTGAATATTACCAAACATTCTGTTAGCATTAGCATTAAAAAGAGCAGAGAATCGGCGGAGCAAAGTGAAATGGCCCATAGCCAGGCGTTCAGAGCTCATACCACACCTTCCCAGCTTTAGAGTGCCCAAGCAACCATGTCAAACTGGAAAAAACTGTTCAACAAGGGCCACAAGAACAGCAGCTCATCCCCTGTGACTGCCTCTTCCCTGGCTTCCGGCTCTTCCTCACCTGCTGTCTCGCTCAACAAAGACCAGCAACAGACACTCACCCAACAGCAGCAGCAGTACGCGGGCTCGCTGGCTCCCACAACAACCTCAGGAACCACGAGCTCCCCCAGACCATCTTCAGACGATGAATTGCGCGATTCTCGAAAAACCCTCGTAAACAGCGACATCCAAGGCATCGCTAACTCAATCAGCAATATAGAGATATCTCAGGGAACGGAGCCTCGTGTGATCACAACTGACCTCGAGACAACGGACCCTGTCATGGAGGGAAATACTACAGATAGTCCTACTATACGGTTGAAACCGGGGCTTCTCACCGTAAAGGTATACTCTGCCAGAAATCTTGCAATCCCTGTTGTACTCAAGATCAGCAAACCTGTTTTGGGCAAAATTGGGAACCTAGGAATGAACCTGAACGAAGACGAGCTGCTGAAACGAATAGACGGACTTTCTGAAGGCTTGGAGGAGATTTCTGCAGGCAATATAGCCGACTATCTTCCCTCGACACTGAGAATCAGCGGAGCAGGAGACTCAAGCAAAACAGCGGTTTCGGGTTACAGTCTGGTTTATGCTGTGATTGAAGTGGAAAACAGCAGCGAGCGTATCAGCTCTCAGGGGAATACCATCTCCAGCACCAAGTTCAACAGTGTAACTACATTTGATGTCACTTCTCCCAACACCGCTTACCTGTCGATTCATATCTATGCAAGAATTCCAGGCTCTCTATTAGACTCGGAGAAACAGGAAGATCATTTGATTGGGTCGCTCAACTATAGCCTGAGCTCTGCCATCGTGGGTGATGTGTCAAAGCAGGTGAGGATCTTGAACCACGACTGGCGACCACTCGTCAACCCATACACTGACGAGCAGCTTCGCGGGGCAATTAACATTACTTTGGATTTCAAGCCGCTGTCGTCTCTATCGAGGAAGAACCTGACAATCGAAGATTTTGACCTGCTCAAGGTAATTGGAAAAGGCTCGTTCGGCAAAGTGATGCAGGTGCGAAAGAAGGACACTGGCAAAATATACGCACTCAAGTCTATCCGCAAGGCACACATCGTCAACAAGATGGAGGTGACTCACACACTCGCAGAGAAATTTGTACTCAGCCGAGTCACGTCTCCGTTCATCGTGCCTTTGAAGTTTGCATTCCAATCAAACGAGAAACTATATCTGGTGCTGTCGTTCATCAATGGAGGAGAGTTATTCTACCATCTGCAGAAATCCAGAAGATTCCCATATATCAGAGCCAAGTTTTACATTTGCGAGCTGTTATCGGCGATTGAGAACCTGCACTCAATGAACATTGTCTACAGAGATTTGAAGCCCGAAAACATACTGCTGGACTATCAGGGCCACATTGCGTTGTGTGACTTTGGTCTGTGTAAAATCAACATGAAGCTGGATCAGAAAACCAATACTTTCTGCGGAACACCAGAGTATCTTGCTCCAGAGCTGCTCATGGGCAAAGGATACACACGAGTCGTTGATTTCTGGACGTTAGGAGTGTTGCTGTATGAGATGTTAACGTCTCTACCTCCGTTTTACGACGAGGACGTGGACGTGATGTATAGAAAGATACTGAATGATCCTCTGGTGTTTCCGCAGGACATTGATGTGCAGACCAAGGATCTCGTTACCAAACTGCTCAATAGAGACCCGAAAAGGAGACTGGGTTATAACGGCGTGGAGGAAATCAAGGTTCATCCCTTCTTCAAGGACATTGACTGGGACAAGCTCAACCACAAGGGCTATATTCCTCCTTACAAGCCTCAGGTGAAAGATTCAGTAGACATTTCCAATATCTCTGCAGAATTTACTGACGAAAGACCTTTGGACTCTGTCGTGGATGATTATCTGAGTGAGTCTGTGCAGAAGCAGTTTGGAGGATGGACTTATGTAGGTAGCAGTTTTGCGCCTGCGAGTACGTGAAGTTTTTTTATCATCATATATCATAAAGTTTTGTATTAAAGTAATTATCAAAGCCTAACGCTTGCGGGCATGGACTGACAAAAACATCGTCGTAATGTACAAGTGTCTCAAGACAGGATCACAGGTGTCGGATTCTACCAGCATGTGAATCCTCCATCAACAATCAGGTTCGCACCGGTAGTGTAGGAAGAAGCAGAGTTGGAGAGCAAGTAGAGCACAGAGCCAATAAACTCCTTAGGCTCCGAGAGTCTTCCCATAGGAACTCCGCTCAGCCATCTCTGGTACATCTCGTTATTTCCGTTCACCACGTTCTTGGTTAGAGGAGTCAAAATGTATCCTGGGGACAGAGTGTTCACTCTGATGGAGTATTTGGCCCATTCTGCAGCCAAGGATCTCACCATGTGCACAACTCCGGCTTTGGACATGTTGTAGCCAACCTGAGGCTGTGGATCGTTAACAATCTCGGCAGACATGGATCCAATCATGAGAATTGAGCCTCCCTTGATACCGTTTTTGATGAGAGGTCTAGCAAAGGCTTGGGACACAAAGAGCGAGCCCAGTAAGTTCACCTTGACAAGCTTCTCAGCGTTCTGTGCTGGGTAATCCTCGGCCGGGTAGTTCTCGCAGTAACCTGCAGTGTTTACAAGATGCAAAGGGTACTTTCCAAAGTCGGCGTAAACCTGCTCAAACACAGAGCCAACGTGCTCAGCGTCTGAAATATCACAAGCGTACGAGAACATCTTTGGGACAGATTCCTGTTTGATCTTGAGCTCCTCGAGACAGAACTTGACAAGCTCAGCTTGGGTCTCTTTAGTTCTCTCAAGGTTCACATCCAAAAGAGCAATGTCGGAACCGTACGCAAGCAGTCCTTTAATGACAGCATTGGCAAGACCACCGGAAGCGCCAGTGACCACGGTAAGCTCGTTGTCGAGCCTGAAGGATGGAATGATGTCTGTCATGGTTTGTGTATAGGTAGTTGAAGTAATGCTGGAGTCTTCTAGCAAATCTAAGTATGTATGAAATCTCTGAAGAAGATGAATGTGGGCTGTTGAACTTTCCGATTGAACAGGACCAGCACTCAGATATTTATACCTCACTGTTTACTCCGAAAACTGAATACTAAAAATACTAGTCTGCGGAAAAAAGAAACCGTAAAAGAAACGTGGAACTATTGTCTCGCGGCAAAAGAAACGACGATTTATCACATTACTTATTGTGAATGGCCCAACTATCACACCCCATGTGAGCAGAATATTGCTCGGAACTCCGTCGCAGGAGAGGGCTCTCTGAAATTTGTCCCACGCAACCCGCCTCTCCTTGTGGGGACTTTGTGGGGAGCCTGGGGAAGTACAATTTCTGTGATCACGCCAGCAAGAAATGTGGCGAGACAGGCTGGGTCACAGGCCGCGCGAATTCGTACATCAGTATCACGGGCTCATGACACAGATCACAAAGGAGCGAGTGCTGAGAAAGGCAATTGAGCCAGATCCACCCCCCACCATATCAATTGCGTTGCTCCTCTTCTCAAACTAGCTATGGTAACTTGTGGAGTGGGGGACACAGGCAAAGGAAACAAAAGTGAAAACAAGAAAAAAAGTTCGCAGCCTGGCAGTGCTGCACCGCTCATAACGCCGATCTCTGCCTGCCTGCCTGACCAGAAAATGCGATGAGTGAGGCTTGAACGGTCCAAATTAGGGGTGCATCTCGCCAATTGAAGCCACTAGAATATAACGTGGTGGCCAATCCAAAGTGTGTAGGCCCGAAACGACGAAAATGAATGTTCGGGGGATCAGTTCCCTGGTTGCCTCCGTTGCCGGGTGCAGCAGATACAGCAAAAAGAAAAGAGTCTAAGCAGTCAATCAGGAAAAGAAATCTTTGCATTCTCAACAGAAAATGAAAAAAAAATCCAGCACGTGACATTGGTCACATGGTATTGATCAATCTGAGCCTGAAAATCTAGTTGTTTGAATGTAGGTGCATCATGTGGCGGCGCTCTTTCTTACTGTAAGGTGAAAATATTTTAAGCAGAGACCCTCGTTTACGTAATTTTAGCTGTCAAGAATACGGCATTTATGTCAATTTCGACAGCATTCCAGCTATATATAAAAAGAAGTGTTTCTCTTTCTCAGTGGTCCAATTTCAGGTACCTCTGTTGAAGAGAACATTTGTAGATCAGACTTATCATGACCATATTAGAGGTAGGAGAAGTTAAGAGAATAGCTGTGATAGGAGGGGGTCCCACGTCTGCGGGAGTTATCAAGGCGTTGGTGAAGGAGAACGCTTTTGATAGAATAGTTGGTTTTGAGAGACGGGCTGTAACCGGAGGATTATGGAACTATACTAAGGAGTCCGAAAGCGCCCAACCTCTTGCTGTCCCATCTCTAGATGCTCACGACCACAAGCTTGTGACCCCAGTGAGAGTCGGCGAAGACAGCTATGTGTGGCCCAGCGCTGTTTATGAGCTTCTGGATACCAATGTTCCCTACCAGATTATGGAGTATAACGGGCACAGTTTTCCTGAGGGTTCACCTCTCTTTCCAACGAAGCAAACGGTTCTGGAATACATTCAAAAATACTCCAAAGAGATTGAAAAATATATCAGGTTCGAGACCATTGTCACAGATGTGAAGCTTGCCCCTGATGCTCAACATAGATGGCAGGTGACCTACCGGAAGGTCCTTGATGCAACCAAAGGTGGATTAGAGCCATCAGCAGAGTTTCCTGACGAGACAGAGTCGTTTGATGCAGTCGTGGTGGCTTCTGGCCATTACGAAATGCCTCACATTCCTGATAGACCGGGCCTGGCCGAATGGGGCCGCACTTATCCGGACTCCATCTCTCACTCTAAGGGATTCAGACACCCCAGACAGTTTGCAGATGTCAAGGGAAAGATTGTGGTTGTAGGAAATTCCGCTTCAGCCTTAGATTTGGCATACCAACTAGCGACCATTCTCAAAAGACCCATCTACAAGAGCGTACGGTCTGAATCACAACTCCCGGGAGGAACAGCAGACTTTATCAAGACAGTTCCTGA
The DNA here is from genome assembly GCA_030559035.1 of Ogataea wickerhamii. Lineage (NCBI taxonomy): Eukaryota > Fungi > Ascomycota > Pichiomycetes > Pichiales > Pichiaceae > Ogataea > Ogataea wickerhamii. The sequence continues at coordinate 857,300 of JAKTQX010000001.1, forward strand.
TATCAAGTCGTTTGATGCTAAAAACAAATCCATCAATTTCGTAGATGGCACAAGTCTGGACAACGTCGACAAGTTGATCTTTGCCACAGGCTTTCTTAGACATTATCCTTTCCTCAAACAGGTGAACGAATCCAAGACCCCTGTGGTGACTGACGGATTCAGACTGCGTGGACTATACAGACAATGCTTAAGCTACAACTTCCCGAACCTGGCATTCATAGCCATTCCTCGATATGTGTTGCCAGCTAGACTCAGTGAGACCCAGGGAGCGTGGCTAGCCAAGATATTTGCCCGCAAAATTGACGTTCCTTCTGTCGAGGAGATGAAGAAGGAGGAAGACGATAGACTGAAAGAAACAGGGGACAATCCTGTGTTCCATAACCTACTCTACCCGTATGACATTGTCTACGCTAGGGCGATCAACAGTGATATTCGCAAGGCTCCCGACTGGGAAAATGGACTTGTTCCTAGTGACTGGGACAATAGAGACGTTTTGTATCGGGCATCTGCCTCATCAATGAAGGAGGCCTTTCTGAAATATAGAGAGCTCCACAACGGTAAAAGTGTTAAGACAGTTGAGGAACTGCAGGAAGCACTGAACTACAAGTTTGACGATGTTGATCCTTCTTTACTTAAGTAGAAAATGGGAGTCTGATGCTACTGATTCGGATAATCACACCTTTTCAGATATTATCAAGACGAGTGAGGCCCAAAATTCCATGATTCAACAAAGTGACCGATTTTTTATCTCATAATCAATACCATAGAGTTTCGTTACTGGAAAATAAATGCGAGGATTTTAGACTATAAGTTGGCATAAGACCATGCAGGAGTTAACGGTAGCAACCAGTCATTGGTATTATCATCAGGAGGTTCTGGATCAATAAGAAGACAATTAGCAGCTCCGTGTCTTTAGACAATAGCCACATCAACAATCAGGGTTCGTAGTGCCATAATCGTATCGCACTATTTCGAGAAACCAGGACCGCGTTCATTAATTGTGAGGTAACAGATTTTTGTTTCAGGAGGTGCAGCTCAGAAGCCTGCCTAATCTGGATATATTAGGATGGCGTTTTCAGGGTCCTGAGATTTTTCAGGATCTGTGAGAGCCGCGAATCGGGTATCGTCATACCAGCTGGAGCTCATAGAAACAAGTAGAGCCGTTGAGAGTTGTTGTATTGTATTGGCTGTAGCAGACTGTGAGACGAAGAAAGCATCCCGTGGTTCAGTGTTCATTCTCTCATAAAAATACCCCAGTCCGTTTTCTCCCTCGCTAACAGTTATGCCGATCACGAGAAAAGTTTCCACTTTAGGCAACTATATCGTCCACCTGGTGCTGCCCAACGTCGCTACAACATAGATTGAGATATGTCTAAGAGTGAGAATGTTAGAAGAACACTGATTCACTACTTCTCGAATACCATTTCTGGGGTGCTGCTTCCCATCTCGTTGGAAAAGCAAATCAACACAGTTTTGCAGTATCGAAAGCTTTTCGAGCAATCAGAATCAGAATCTGTTATGCCCCTCTAAGGCCCTTGAGCTTTGTGATTTACCCCTCCCAATATAGACTTACACTACTGAATCAATTGGCTGCTATCTGACAAATAGGCTGCTGTCGTTCATCCCGGTTACCTCCTGTTTCTATCTTTTCTGCCTTATTGTCTTTCCACGCAAGTTATTGCCCAAAAAGGTAAGAAATGACAGTTCTGCCAATCTAAATCACAGCCGAGCGGCTTTCTTCGAGCTCCTGAAATTACAGATTTATGATAAGGGTAATAAATAGTCCTGATAGAAAGGGTAGCAACAAGCCTCGTTTAGCTTTAGTTATCAAGTAATCTATAAATACTAAAGGGTTTATCTGCAACATGTCATCACCAAAAAGAATTAGTGGAAGCAACTATCAATCAGTACCCCACAGAGAAAGTAGCCAAAATGGGTGGTTACGCAAACTCAGGATTGGGTTCTGCGGAGCTGATAGCTAAGGCAAAGCGGGATTTATCTACTCTTCCGGATGAGACGGCTACATTTGTAGCTGCAGACATGGGATATGTCATGTTCTGTACAGTAGGAGTCATGATCTTAACTCCAGCTATTGGTCTGTTTTACGGAGGAGCTTTGAAGAGAAAAAACATCATCCAGATGCTCTTCCAGTCTTACATGGTAACGGCTACCATAACAATTCAATGGTTTCTTTTTGGATACTCCCTTGCAGTCTCTCCTTCGGCGTCCGCTGTTATGGGTAACTTCGGCCTGGGAGCTCTCAAAGCACTAGGGGCTGGCCCATTTGTTGAAGGTGGAACAATACCTTCCATCATTTACTTCACGTTCTCTGTTTTCTTCCCCATTGCTACTGTGCAAATCTTTGTTGGGGCTATCGCGGAAAGAGCCAGATTGCTGCCCTCTCTAGTTGTTGGTTTTGTATGGTGTACTGTATGCTACTGCCCATTTGCCTACTCCACCTGGTGTGCCAATGGCTGGCTGTTCAAACTTGGAGCCCTTGACTTTGCTGGCGGAGGACCCGTCCATATTGCTTCTGGAGTTTCTTCATGGGCATTTTCTATTTTTGTGGGAAAGCGTAAGTACTGGAAAGACCCTAAAACTGGCAAGGACTATCGTGCTGAAAACCCAATCGCTACTTTTATTGGAGTCTCTGTCATCTGGTGTACCTGGCTATGCTTCAATTCTGGAACCTTGCTGGCTGTTAATGTGAGAACAGGATATATCATGGCAAACACTCAGATAGCTGCCTCGGTTGCAAGTTTCACTTTCACTGTGGTGGACTACTGTATCACAAAAAAATGGAGTCTCATTGCTGCTTGTGAAGGTGCCGTTGTTGGATTGGTAAACATCACCCCTAGTTGTGGATTCTACTCTCCATATTGGGCTTTCATTACCTCGGCATTTGTTGCTCTCTGCTGCAGACTCCTCTACAACATTAACGAATGGTGTGGTGTTGATGACACCACAAGATCCTTTGTTGTCCACGGAATAGGAGGAATCCTGGGCTCTATCTGTCTTGGAGTTTTTGCTTCCCCGTACCATGCAGGACTCGACGGTGTTACCGAAATTGACGGCGGCTGGATATTCCACAACTATGTCCAGATGGGCTACCAGTTTGCAGGATGGGTTTCTACCACCGTGTGGTCTTTTGTCGGTACGTACGCTATTTGTTTCATTGTGGATAAAATTCCGGGATGTAGGCTGAAGGGAATTGAAGAGGCTGAGGAAATGGGTATGGACTTCTATGAAATGGCTGAGTATGACGGATTCAGTGACGAGGGATTTATGCCAAGAAAGGATTCTGGAGTCTCATACACCAATGCTCCTGTAATCGAAGGTACGGGAACTTCGAGCGAGATGCACGAGTCTAAAGTAGATCACCATGTCAAGCTGCAGGAGGTATAGTTATTAGAAACTTTATCATCACGCTGTGTCTTTTGAATCGAAGCATAAGTTATATACCTTAATCAAATTACAGGCATCGATCTGAGGTCGACGGCTACATAAGGGTTTTCAGGGTTACATTCAACAGCGAGATCAACGTTCCAGTGTCTGTTAATCTTCCGATACTCATTGTCATCAAACCCGTGATTGGAGTAGTCCTTGATACGGAACAAAACTCTGCCGTCCTCTTTATGCTCTATGACGGCCCTATCGAAGTTGTACTCCACGCCGGAATAGAAATTGATCTCGTGTAGAAGATGTCTCTTGATATGATGGCTTAATTGCCTGACAAACTTCTTGGATCTTGAGTTCATTGTGGGCTTGATTTTCTCCAGGTTGTTGTGGATCGTACTCAAGATGAATGGAGGCAGGTAATTCACCTTGAGATGATAGTAGTCATACTCATTGTCCCAAGTTTCATCCTTAAGAAATTGCTCAAAGGCATACAAATCGTCAAATTGTTTGAGAGGAGGCTCGGCCAGAATCATCAGCTGCTCCACAGAGCCTTCCTCATCTGAAGTGTCTGAAACAACAGATGGTCTTCTGGAAGGAGGAGGTGTCAAATGCTCTAAGTGAATAGGTTCATTTTGCGAGTAGGAGGAGATCTGCTTTTTACCCATGGTGCAAAGTTAACTTTATACTGTCACCATGTTGTTGGCTAGCTGAAGTTTATAGCCTTGACTTACACTTAGTGAGAACTGGCCCCTTATATACTGTGCCTCATCCACCTTGCTCAGGCTCAACACACCAGCCATCAACAGCCATTGGAGCCAATCAAAAAAGAAAAAAAGGACCATGTAGAAGGAGTTCAGCTGCAAAGTCCGATTATGGTCACACCAACAACAAGCGGGGTTCCACGATCCGTTACAAGGTGTCAAACAGTACTGGGACACCACGTCGTCTTTCAACACTCAAAATCTCTATATTGGTGTCTCTGGAAAACCCAGAAGCACTCTGGAACAGCCCCTGAAAGGATCAAAGAGCTGCCAAAAAAATCCAATTACGTAATCTACCAGCTGGGTTCAAAATTACCCCAGATTACTGCAGATTCTTTTTCGGTCCTACGACATGCAATGCGAGCCCCACGCGAGCTGTATAGGTCACCGTTGTTTACCACCGCAATTCCAGCCTCCTATTACCCAACAAGAACAAACTTGACCCCAGACAGTCCAACTTGAAGTAGGATTCACCTTTGTAGCACTCGGATATCTCCGACTTTACGTCCCCCTCCAGTTTCTATCAGAAGATTTCTTTTGATCCTCCTCCTCGGTTTCGGGAGGGAAGACTTCGGTATTTTGCGAAAAGCGTGCCAATTGTACTCAGAATAGCGGGATTTGGACTCACGTTCGTGTGTTAGAGCCTCTCAGAAACCCCAGGAATGTCTATTTGCATTTAGCAGGACTGTTGAGTGTATTAACTCTTTTGTTTTCAGGGGAACTCGCTAAATTGAGGTGAGCCTAGTTGCACTCTTCTACCAAGAGTAGAGCCGGGATTCCAACATTCCGGTTTCCACTGCTGGATATCTGCTTTCTAGATGCCTGTAAGATAGGCGATTATCTGGCTTTGCATAGAGTTTGTCTGCTGGCCACAGGGTAGCGGAATTCTCCTGAAATAAGAGTTACAAGTACCAACTTTTATCTGGATACCGACACTCCAGCTACGGTAGGAATCCTTTCTGGCATTGTCGCCTGTACTGCTTTGCAACTACATGAGGACTGCTCTCCTCTCTTATCACCACGCTAGACCAAAAAGCTTCGCGTGGCTTCTGCTTTGCTTGCTGTCGTGCCAAAGTTTTGTGTCGTGAGAAGTCAATTCGATTCTGATTTGGGTTTTCCATAGATAGAGGTGAGGTAGATAATTTTTTTTTGTGTTGCATAGAAGTACATTCTAGCCATGTTTTTTATGAGTTAGCTCACGATAAACCGTTCCGTTCACATCTAAAGACCCTGGATCGTTATTCACCCGGTTTCTAGGCTCACATACCAGCATAGAAGAGTTTGACCGCTGAAGAAAAACAGGGCTGCGACAAATCGTCTAGCCATGAGGCCCTGGAATTTTGTTGTTGCTTTATCCTTGACTCTCCCGTTGGCAGTCTGTTTGAGGGCTGACGGGATCCTCAGCAGCTTCAATGAGCTACTTGACAACGCGGGACAGATTCCACTGTCTATAAGAGACTCGTGGTCAACTCCAATTGCCTCTACAAATAATGTTGATAAGCTAAGGAAGCTGATCTCTGCAAGTAAAAACAAGAAAGAGGCTTCTTTGGAGGGGTTTGTTCATTACTCACAGCTTTCAGAGGATGACCTGCCCATAAATCTAGATGCCTACAAAGAACAATATGTGGTGCGGATATCTGGATGGAACGATACCTCTGTCAAAGATTACATACTTGTGCTTGCTAGGGAAATGGGCCTGGGTATATGGGAGATATCTACCAGCCACAAGTTCGCCGACTTACAGGTGACTGAGGAGCAGGCATGCGAGCTACTATCCGGGATCTATCGCAGTATTCCTGATACCAAGTTTGAAGTATCGCTGATGATTGATGATCTTCCGCAGGCGGTGTTGGAGTCTTACCCTGCGAGGAAGGAAGAAAAGATTGAAGATCCTGCTGAAGTGCTAGCCACCGAATTATTCTTCAAACAGTATCGCGACATGACCACTATCTACAACTGGTTTGACACTCTGGTTCAAACCTATCCAGATCTGCTATCTGTCGAGTGGATAGGCCAGACTTATGAGGGCCGTGATATCAAAGCGTTGAGACTGACAGCCCACAAAGAGAACACCAAGAGACCGATCAAGACAGTAGTCATCACGAGCGGGATTCACGCAAGAGAGTGGGTTAGCATTTCTACTTCTTGCTATATCCTGTACAGATTCCTACTGGACTATGAGAATGACAAGGCTAAAGCAAGATATTACCTGAAACACCTCGACTTCTTATTCCTTCCGGTGATGAATCCTGATGGATATGAGCATTCATGGAATACAGATAGATTATGGAGGAAGAATAAGCAAGAAACCTATTCCCCCCACTGTTTCGGTATTGATATCGACCATTCATTCAATTTCCACTTCACAAAGAGTATGGACTCACCGTGTGGTGAGGATTATCCCGGAGAGGGACCCTATGAAAGTCTGGAGAGTTACGCCTGGGATAAGTATTTAAATGAGACAAAACACTCTCATCCGATCTATGGCTATATTGATCTCCACTCATATGCAGAAGAAGTTTTATATCCATATGCTTATACCTGCTCTGAACTTCCAGAGGACGAAGAAAACCTTCTCGAACTAGCATATGGACTGAGTCAGTCTATTAGATTGACAAGCGGGAAGAAATATGGCGTCCTGAGTGCCTGTGAAGACAAAGGTGCAGATTTGCTGCCATCCATGGGTGCTGGATCAGCCCTGGACTACATGTACCACAACAAGGCATATTGGGCTTTTGTGCTGAAACTTAGAGACAGTGGAAGCAGAGGATTTCTGCTCCCTGCTAAATACATAGTCCCCGTTGGCGAAGAGATTTACTCTTCAATCAAGTATTTCGCAAGATTCATTCTAGCTGGCGACTAGGAAAGGCGGATCCAGGGTTTCCCTTTTTGACAATGGACGTGATCATTTGAAATACCACTTCAGCAGCATTTGTAGCTGTAATTTCTGAATTATCGAACTGAGGCGAGACCTCAACTATATCGGCCCCGACCAGATTCAGCTCTTCAATCTTTCTCAACAAGTAAAATAACTCTCTTGGGAGTAACCCTCCTGACTCAATGGTTCCTGTGCCAGGAGCAAATCCAGGATCCAAACAGTCGATGTCCACTGATAGATAGACAGGGAAATCTGCAGGAATCCTACTCTTAATCCTTTTGGCTATGTTTTCGAGTCCCTCTACACCATCAATCCAGACGTCGTCTGCGGTAATCTGGATCCAACCTTGTTTAGTGTCGTCATCATAATCGTCCCAGTCTATACCGCTGATTCTGGTTCTGAGACCGACATGAACATTGAAATCATCACTGATCAATCCCTCTTCATTGGCCATCCATAGCATCGATCCATGTGTGAACTTGGACTGGTCACTCGACCAAAATGATGGGTACTTTGAAGGTGCCCATGTATCAAGATGGGCATCAAAATGGATCACTGCTATTTTCCCGTAAATTTTGTTCAATGCTCTTAAATGGGGAAGCAGAATCGAGTGGTCCCCACCTAACGCAACCAGCGTCGGAGACTTGGAGCTGTTGTGGAAGGAGTTCCGTCTCAGCAGAAGCTCTTCAAAGGCCTTGGTCATCTGTTCCAGACCCAGCTCGTTATCCATCGGAGTGACGGGGATGTCACCACAATCAAGTATCTTAGCCCAGCTCTGGTACGGATTGATACCTGCCCTGGTGTTGAACGCTCTTAGCTTGGTTTGTCTCTGTGACGCTGTTCTTATAGCTCTGGGACCGAACCTTGCCCCAGTCCGATATGTGGTGGCTGTATCAAAAGGAACTCCGATAATCCCAATATCGAAAGTCTCATCCTTATCCAAGAGGCATTTGGTATAGTTCATATGAGCAAACGTCTGAATACCGCCAAACGGCCATTCCTCCCCCCACAGTTGCTCGAGAGTTGGTTTTTTCAGTATGCCAACGTCAGACTGAGCAAGATTCTCTATGACACCTTGTGGGCCCCTCTGATCCCAGGAATCGACTGGAGAGCCGTAAGAAAGTCCCAACACACTGCTGACGAGCAGAACATAACCTTTCATCTTACTCAGTTTGTCACACCACAACTCAGTAGTCTTTTTCAATCAGCTTCCTTTCTCTCACCTTTATGAAGAAATAGTAGCAAATATTTAGAGGCATGTAAATAATGCAATATAATTTCTGGGGATCCCGATTCGGTAGATCCCGACACCATTTTTTCAACAGTGTCAACATTTACGCTTAAGTAATGATGCATTGACCACGCATACAACACCACGCTTCCATATGACAAAGAGAGCGCTTTTAAGCACTTAGCAGTTCAGTTTTTGAGAGTTATCATCTAAAAACCATATGTTAACCATCAGTCTTTTCCATATTACAAAAAGACAAATCGTGTAGGAGATTATCCTTATCGGGTAAGTTGCCTCGTGTAATGCTTCGTCACTTGTTTCCTCTTGCGTGCCCGTTGAGTTATGAGACGACCTTAGAACAATTTGTGAGAACTTTAGTCCTTCACAATGCTTGTTGTGAAAGGGTATATTTGGTAACCGTATGCTCTGATAAATATGTTTATATAATATAGCTCCTTAGATTACTTCTGTGACAAATCGCATAACAAAACTTAACGCACCGCCACATCTATAGTTTCCGGCCACATCATACTGAACATGTTCTTATCAATTTTTTTCATTCACATCCGTGCACCTTTTTCAGGGAGGGCTGCAACCCAATAGCATATCACGTGAGCCGTTAGAGCTGGGAAAAGTTCTCCCATTCAGATTTTTTTTCACTCCAATAAACGGAAAAAATTTTAGGTAATGAAAAGTGAAGCATTTGAACACCAAAGAGCTATAACCTTACAGACAGACAGTTGCAGTGGTGAATACAACTGAACAGGTTCCAGACTAACAAAAATGGGTATGTTGAACCTCTTGACTCGTTACACGGCTCGGGCTGTAATTACTAACAACCATCTCATCTCGTTATAGGTAGAGTTATTAGAAACCAAAGAAAGGGTGCTGGCTCCATTTTCACCTCCCACACCAGACTCAGAAAGGGTGCAGCTAAGTTGAGAACCCTTGACTACGCTGAGAAGCACGGATATATCAGAGGTGTTGTCAAGCAGATTATTCATGATCCAGGACGTGGAGCTCCTTTGGCTAAGGTTTCTTTCAGAGACCCTTACAGATACAAACTAAGAGAAGAGACTTTCATTGCCAACGAGGGTGTTTACACCGGCCAATTTGTCTACGCAGGTAAGAAGGCTTCCCTCAACATTGGAAATGTCTTGCCACTAGGATCCCTGCCTGAAGGTACAATTGTCTCCAACGTTGAGGAGAAGGTTGGTGACAGAGGTGCTCTTGGAAGAACCTCTGGTAACTACGTTATTGTCATTGGTCACAATCTAGATGAGAACAAAACCAGAGTCAAGCTCCCTTCTGGAGCCAAGAAGATCATCTCTTCGGATGCCAGAGGAGTCATTGGTGTTGTCGCTGGTGGTGGTAGAATCGATAAGCCATTGCTGAAGGCTGGTAGAGCATTCCACAAGTACAAGGTTAAGAGAAACTCGTGGCCAAAGACCAGAGGTGTGGCCATGAACCCTGTTGATCACCCTCACGGTGGTGGTAACCATCAGCATATCGGTAAGGCCTCGACTATTTCTAGAGGTGCTGTGGCTGGACAAAAGGCTGGTTTGATTGCTGCTAGAAGAACAGGTCTATTGAGAGGTTCTAAGGATAAGAACGATGATTAGGTTGATCTATAGTTGATTAGTATTCTTCTACGTCTTTAGGTCATGTGTGACAATAAAAACATGCTAATGCTTTTTACTACCAAAAAAAACCTAAGGTCTGATTACTTCACTTCTTTAGATCGTACTATGGACCGTGTATACGATACAACTAATTATACCATTGATAAAAGCATTATGTATTTCTTCTCTTAAGCCTTAGTAGCAGCTAGAGCCTTGGCAGATCCATGTAGAGCATATCTATGGTTTCTTTTGAACTTGGAATCTACACCCTTGAGAGATGGATATCTGTGGGTCTTTGGCTTCTTGATACCGTTTTTGTGAGCCTTCTTGGTCTGGTTGTGGGCGGTATGGTTCTTGGATTTAGCCATTTCTGTAACGCTGTGTTAGTAAGATGATGCAACTTTCAAACCACGAGATGTAGTATTGGCTGGTGAAACTGCTATTTGTCAATAATAGCCTTTCTGTTGCAACAAGCGTTTCCGGATGCTACTTCGTCGTACTATCTCTCCTTTATGAGCACTCAAACTTACTTGGATCTGCTTATAGTAATATGGATATATCTATACACTGCAACAGTTCTTTTGGTGAACCTTCTTCTTAATAGAATTGAAATGCTTTGACTTTTTTTTTTCACTACACAGTAACTAACTACTCAGCTTCTGTCCTGGCTTGCGGGTCCCCGGTGAAAACAACATTTCGCCAGAGAAATCCAGCTGGTCGCGAGCAGAACACCACGGCTGGTGCAAGGAGTGATGAAAGTTTCCTGTTTGGGAAGTCCAATATTTTCAACGTCACAAACACCCGTACCCCACTGTATCTCATCCGTTACTGTAGTAGTTTACAGGTATTACTGAGCTCTGTTTGGTGGTTGGTTCATTCGAGTTCGACTATAAAAGCAAAATTTACAGGACAGCCTTGGACGTCGAGGAAGCAGCAGCAGCAGCAGCAGCAGCCGTTACTGCACGTGCTCTCTTGGTTATTCTAGCCTGGGTCTTAGCACCCATAACTCCACCTCCCCAGTGTCTTCTGGATTCCTCAAATTTGTCATTGAAGTTGGCAGAGATAGTAGAAACCAGCTGTGCTAGAGCGGCTTCATCTTCAGGCTTCACCTCAGTCAATGCAACCACAGAAGACGTCTTCTGGTGAACTAGAGCTCCCAATCTGGCCTTACCCTTGATGATGGCATATGGCACACCCATCTTACGGCAAAGAGCAGGAAGAAAAACAACTAGTTCAATCGGATCAACATCGTTCGCAATTAGTACTAACTTGGGCTTCTTGTTCTCGATCAAAGCAACAACGTGATTCAATCCATACTTTACCACAAATGGTTTGGCAGAGACGTCTTCCTTTTTCTTACCATCAGCAATAGCAGAGGCCTCTAAATTCAGTCTCTCCTTCTTCTCGCTGACAGTCTCCGGTCTGTACTTGTTGAAGATCTTGAATGTCTCCGCAGCAGTGTTTCTGTCTAAAGTATGGGAGAACTGAGCAATCGCAGGAGGAACCTTGAGTCTGATCGACAGAATCTTTTTCTGTCTCTGTAGTCTGACGTATTCCGGCCATTTCACAAATCTCGACAGGTTTCTCTTTGGCTGAACAGATTGACCGATACTGAAGCTTCTTGGCGTTGATTCAGTTAAAGGGTTTTTGGAAGCAGCCGTCTTAGGCTGCTTCGTGGCTAAAGGAGCTGGGGCAACTTTCTTCGCTGATTTCGCTGGCTGGGTCATTGAGGGAAAGATAACAGTTAGTATTCCACTCTAGAAAATCAAAGGTCATTGAGTAGAATAGTGCACCATGCAGTACGGATACCGCAGGACAGTTTAGTCTTTCGCAAACTGACTCTGTATCACAGAATCGGTCTCTATGCTCCGTTATAGCGTTTTATAACAGAGCCCAGCCTAGAAGAAAATCGGTAAGAAACGAAGAAAGAAGATGCAGCGTGAGTGCTGATCCTCCAGATTCTAAATATTTACAATACGACACTCTGTCTTGAGAGCGAGGTACCTCAGGAATATAAAGAACGAGAACAGCAGTTGCATACACATCTTCCTAAACCTCTTCTTACGTGTTTCTTCTTAACTCAAAAGAGAAAAACAGGTAATCCGCAGTTTAAGCGAACACGATGGTGCCATTACTCATAAACGTCTTTAGATCCTTTAGCCTTTTTGAAAAATCTAACTTACCATTATGTATTAACGATTCTTCCTGGTTCTTCTATAGTAGTTACCACTATAACAATCCAACTGTCTCGCTGATGAAGACTAACTAACTTCCCCTGTTACTCAAATGTTGGAAAATTTTTTTCTGCTCCTCCCTTCTCTGCTTCCCCAAACGGAGATTTCGATACTCCCCTACTTATGGTGCACGGATGTTGGGACGTAAAATTATCTAGAGTATGAGTCTAATATACGAAGGAGAGCTCTTCAGCACAGACTGAAGATAGGTTGGCATCGCCTATTATAATTTCTATAGCGACAGCCTTGAACGCACAGTAGTGGCCTGAAGTGCGGATTACGAGGCCTCGTTGGTTCCGGCTTTCATGATGCTATCGGCAGCTGTCACATTATGGCATCGGGCGTTAGTGGACCACGCACAGGACGTCTACCATCCTTCCCTGCTCCGTTTGAAACTTTCAGGGGTATCTGGGTCCATATCTCTAGCATGTTCGCTTGTGCTTCTCTTGCCACAGCTGATAGAGCAGTGGAGAATGAAAAGCGCAGAGGGAATAGCGCCGCTACTACTAATTCTATGGTCCGTCGGCGATCTTGCGAGCCTGACAGGAGCTATCTGGGCGGGACTACTCCCACAGGTGGTTCTGCTGGCGGTGTGGTTTACGTTTGCAGACCTGCTAACTTTAGGATTCTTCTACTACTTCACCTATATCTACCCACAGCGTCACAGGGGACACCAGCATCATTTAGGGGAACAAAGTCCTTTGATACATACACACAGAAGTCACAGCAGTATAGGCGGAAGAAGAAAGTCTTCCACTATTGAGGACATAGTACTAGAACCTGAGAGGCACTCTGTTTTTGTCAAGTTTATATTGCCGATTCTGTCTGTGTTTTTTGCTGGAGCTGTGGGATATGTGCTCTCATCCCACTCCGAACAATCTGGCGATGACGTTACACCTCCTGTTAATATGGGAGCACAGACATTGGGATATCTCTCTGCCATACTCTATCTGACTGCCCGACTACCACAGATATATAAAAACTACACAAAAAAGTCTTGCAAGGGGCTCAGTTTGCTGTTCTTCATGTTGTCGACCCTCTGCAACATCACCTATGGCTTGCAGATACTGTTCTATAGAAATGACTGGGACTATGTGGTTCTGAACTCCAGTTGGCTTCTTGGGTCTCTGGGAACCATAGCCGAGGATTTCATCATCTTCTTGCAGTTCTACTACTACCGGGACTCTCGTGAGCGGCTATCAGAGGTCCACGAGCATGCCGTTATTGAAGAGGCCTGACAGATTTTAGCATTCTGTGTACCTACTCGTTGCTCAGAGGTGCGCATGGCCGTATGGTTTGATGGGTATATCAGACTTCACATAAGCTGTACAGCTCATATTGTATAGGTTGGAAAAGTTGACCTTTTCCGGTAAAGTTTGACAAGATTTTTGTAAGCCGGAAACAAATTGCTGCGAATATATCCTTAAAAAGATGTGATTAGCATTCTTGAAAGCGTTAAATTTCCATTTCAACAGAGCACGGTTGCTTGGTGTGTGATTCAGCGGGATGGACGTCAACTATCGCTGATCGCTGTTGGCGACCAAAACAGCAATTGTTCGGTGCCTTATCACGTCATTCATAACCAGCAAACGGGGCACACCGCTGCGATTCCTCTCCTCTGGCCCAGTCTCCGAAAGCATTTCCACCAGAACTTGGGCTCATGACAACCTGACTGGTCACCGATAACGGCCTCTGTTCCCCGGTCCGGTGAAGCGAGCCGTGGCTCACCCGCAGAGTATCAGACCCAGACGAAGCCGGTCCAAAATCTGTACTGTACATCACAAATGGAAGGGTCCATCCTGAACTTTGTCTCTTCCTGCTCCTGGGACACTCAGACGTTCTCGCGATTCAGAGCGTCCCCATTACCCGACTTAGTGTATTTTTTTTCCAAGGAGAGGGATTGCTCTGATACAAGGAGATTGTTCTGTGGGTACCACGGCCTTGGTCCTCGTTGGATTGGATCCAAGATAACAACAATAGTATATGACATCATCCCTAAAAGTCTGTGTTTGAAAGCCTGGTCAAAAAGGGCAAAAAAAACCCGATAGGGGCTCAACACAGTAATTGACGCGTTTGCTACTGCTCCTCCCTGCCCCTCTTCGAAAACCTCTCCAAATAGGGAAAGTAGCGACAGCTCATTTTATCTGCTATCTAGGTCGAAGAAATAATCGATAATAACCACAATCATGGCAGAGCTGGCAGAGCTGGCAGAGCCTGGCGGGCCATTAGGCTATAGCCTGACCACTTTTTATCATTGCTTCCAAGTAAGGATAGTTTGACATAAGGTGACCTGTATATATCATAATACAATTCAGAAAACTTTTCACCTTCAGAACAGGATCGAGATATATGAGACAATAAAAACTTTAAAAAAAAATATGCACGAGGAAGAAATGCTACTGCAAATGCTCGGCGCATGACTCGGCGCGAACCTCTATTATACACGGCATAAGATTACTGCAATACCTTGGCTTTTCTGTCGTCTATGCAACTGCGAACCTCTTTTGGTTCTGATGTCCTCTACCCTTATTGGAACAGTAACAACTTGGGTACATCCCGCAAGGGTCAAGTTCCATATCCCGCAAGGGTACCAAGTTGATCCAGCAAGGATGAAGTTGAGATCTTATCTAAAAATATTATCTCAGAGAATTTTTTATGTCTCCATTGGTTAGAAGCCGACCCTTATTGTTTAGCTGCCCTAATCTCGATATACACAAACCCTCAATATGCTGTCGTTCATCTGGTACGATCAGTACATATCTTGAAATAAATATAGATGTATATATATAGTTATCCTTTTACCGAATCACTCGCTACCATTCGAGCTAAGCTTACCCTCGAACCTTACTAGAACCTCACTAAAACAAAGATGGCTTCCGGCAAGCATAATGAAGAAGTCGACGTGGAAGAGGTAGTCTCTTCTGACCTCCACGTCTCAGTCTCACCACAGAAAGGTCGTTTCATCACAGATGGTCGCACTGTTCGTCGTCTGAAGCCTCGTCACGTCGACCTGATCGCAGTTGGCGGGTCTATTGGAACTGCTCTGTTCATCACCATTGGTGTTGGATTACAGAAAGGTGGATGCGGTAACTTGTTAATCTCGTTCGCTGTTCATTCTTTCTTCATTTACCTTGTCACCTTGAGTATTGGAGAGGTGGTCTCTTACTTACCAGTCAACTCCCCGTTCATCAGTCATGCAGGACGTTTCGTGGATCCCGCTTTTGAGTTCACTGCAGGTTACAACTTCTACATCATGGTGTCTCTCTATATTCCTTTTGAAATCACGTCTGTCAACTCGATGATTCATTTCTGGAGAGACGACTACTCGCCAGCGGACAGTTTTGTCCCTCAAATAGTCATCTATCTAATGCTCAACATCTTCGCTGTCAAGTGGTACGGTGAGTCTGAGTTTTGCTTGGCTATTGGAAAGCTCATGTTGGCTATTGGCTTGCTGTTCTACACCTTCATCACTATGGTTGGCGGTAACCCAGAACATGATGCCTTTGGTTTCAGAAACTTTAAAGGGATCCATAATGCTTTCCCGAGTTATCTAGGTACCGGAGGTTCAGCGTTCTGGGCAGCATACCTGAAGGCCGTGTTCACTATTGTTGGTCCTGAGTATATTGGCATGGTTGCTGGTGAAACTGAAAATCCACGCAAGGTGTTACCAAGATGCTTCAAGAACATCATCTATCGTTTATCCGTGTTCTATGTCCTTGGTGCTCTGTGTGTGGGAATTGTGCTGAACCGGAGTGATCCCACCTTCGCTAAGGCCGTCACCGACGGTGCTGCAGGCGCCAACGTTTCGCCATACGTGATATCGATGCAAAACCTCAACATCAAGGTGCTACCACACATCGTCAACGTTCTATGTATGAGCTCGTCCTTCTCAGCCGGAAACTCGTACATGTACTGTTCTTCGAGAAGTTTGTTTGCTTTGGCCAAAAGAGGATTTGCTCCAAAGGTCTTTACCTACACTACAAGGAACGGTGTCCCAATTGCTTGTTTGGCTGTAGCCACCTGTTTCTCGATGTTATCTTTGCTGCAACTGGGTAGCACTGCGTCCGTCGCTTTGGACTGGATGATCAACTTATGTACCGGTGCCCAAGTCAACAATTACTTCATGATGATGATCACTTATCTTGGTTTCTACAGGGCTTGCAAGGCTCAAGGCTTCGACAGACTTTCAATGCCTCTGCAGTCGTGGTGCACTAAGCTACAACCCTATCCAGCCTATGTGACTCTTGTGCTGATGGGTATCATTATCACGTTCATGGGAACATCCGCTTTCATCCCATCATTCAGTGTTGATGACTTCCTGTATTACTACTTGATGTTTTTCGTTGATATTGCGCTGTTCCTCTTCTGGAAGGTCTTGAAGAGAACCAAGTTTGTTGACCCTGCTACTGCCGATCTGACTTCCGACTTGCAAGAGGTTGAGCAGCACGAGGCAGAGTATTACGCAAAACTAGAGAAAAGCGGTCGGAGGGATGTCACAATATGGGGCAAAATACTGTCCTGGTTGCTTTAGCTTTGTTTCTCGTTACGTATTTATAAGTGAAATGTATCAATTTGCGGTTGGCAATTGACCAAAGTCAGAGATTACATCATCGCCCCGTAGCTCATCATCCTGCTGACGTAATCCGCGAGCTGACGGAGCGAGTGCACGGCGATTTCCCGACAGCCTGTCCGCTACTACTGTCGTGGGGGACGGGACAGCACGCGGGACCAGCTTTTTTGAGCACATCAAACCAGGTGCTGGGAACCAAAATAAAATGAAATAAAAACCAAAAAAAAAAAACGTATGTCAAGTTGAGTTTCGTTGTGAGCATCAGAAAGGCGGTTGTTGGCTCAGATAACACCATGTCGCAGCCGAATGTAGACCTTGTTGCGATTTCCGACCGTCTGATGTCAGCCCACGCGTTCAAGAACCCCAACTACAAAGCTCCAAAGAGGAAACACAAGGCACAGAAACAGGTGCTCAACGAGGAATTCAAACGCATACAGGCCAAACAGCAGGAGCACCACGACCCCAACATGGTGACGTACTTCTCACTAGAGGCGCCACCCTCTTTGAAGCCCGTCAGGAAGTACTGTGATCTGACAGGACTGCCAACAAACTACAAGTCTCCGCATAACCAGCTTCGTTTTTATGATAAGGAATGCTACGATGTTGTCAAGAGTCTGGCTCCGGGCGTGGACCAGCAGTACCTGGCCCTTAGGAGCGCCAACGTTATTCTGAAGTAAAGAAGCTATCCCAGCACCCAGGACTGCTACGTGTATTGTTCGTTCCAGCGATCGACGGTACCTTTGATTCTCTTGTCGAATGTCGGATTATCGATTTCTGCGCTCACATTTTCGATAGGTTTGAAAGGATTGCAAAGCAGAGCCAGATACGCTCGATGGATCTCGTTGAACACTGTCTGCAGTCCTGGATCCGAGCCCTGTGTGGCTTCGTTCTCTTTGCGAGAAGCTCCTATCACGATTTTCAGCCCCGTGTTTGCTTCGTACCCAAACACAAATATCCCGTCCTGCACAAACAGCAAGCTGTACGACTTGTTGGACGAGGGTTCGGCCGCTACCGGAGCAAACGGAGACTCAAACACGTCCAGTGACATGTGTGCCAGAAAGTTGTACTTCAGCAGCTCGTTTGTATTGCGCTCCTCCACGAAAGAAGCGCTCTCTGGAGCTGTAGCGTCGTGGTTCTCGCCAGCCTTCTCATGCGGAGAAAAAGGCTGGATGTATAGAGGTTGGTCCTGGAAGAATTGTTAGTAACGGAAAACTCTACATCGATACGCATTCTCTGCTTACTTCCCGTGAGATCAGGGCAACAAAAAAGATGGTCATTCCCACTCTCAATCATGCGCTTTCTCAACTCACTCTCTGTGGTGTCTACATCCGATTTGGAATTCATCCATCACCTCTAAATATATCTTACACTACACTTCCAAATCTGGAAAAGTTATTCACCCGTATTTTTCTGCCATGAACACTCTCTTCAGTTCTCAGCTCTGCAGCAGCTCTTCTGTCAAATGAGGTCTACAAACCGAGAGCATCTAGCATTGCGTAGGACTCTATTCTCACTGTACATCCGTGAAGCTGAACAGTACATCAGTCGCTAGATAATCACCAACGCTGACACTATCCTGTCACGTGCAGCGTATCGCCAAGCTCCATATACCCTTCGCCAATATCCTCAATGTCCAGGTTTATTCCAAAATAAACCCTTCCGTTTACTTTTCGGAACTTGGCAAGTTTGAGGAAAAGACTCGAATCAGTCTTTCCCTCCCTTGTTATCGTGATCATGTGGCATCTGTCGCAGTTGTCAGTTTTCTTGAGCTTGAGCCCCGACCCACCTACACTTATGTGATTCCAATTGTCTTCTTGAAACTGCTTACCAGAATTCACAGTAAGGTTGGCACGGAATCGGTCAACTTGGGACACATCTGATGTCACAGAAAGTAAAGATGCTTCATTGACAAGAAGGAAGGAAGACTTATTCTGCAGGTTGCTGTTGGAGGAGGATCTCGCTAAAGCACAAGGAACATCAAGTGCTTTCTTGAAGAAGTCTATATGTTTGTGATCCATACGCACTCGATAATCTCCGATAATTACTTCGCTATCGTGATTATCGAGTGATACCTCAATGAAGTCTTCGGATCTTGTATCAGTGATAGTTACCTGTCTCTCATCCAGTTGTACTGATGTCTCCAGAAACGACATTCCTTTGCAAGACTTAAGCGATACAGGCCTTGAGTTCAACAAGTTGATAAGAGCAAATTCCCTATCAAATTCGAGGCCTCCCTTGTTTACTTTCCAGCGAGTGTTTGCGGGTATCTTGTATCCCCTGCATGATTTCACAGGGTAAACAACCAATTGACTGATATGGATCTCATTACTGCCGCTGTCAGTGACTGGCAATCCGTCTACTAGGAACTCAGCAACACAGTCCCGGAATCTGTCTATGTCTGCTTTAGAGGTCATCGCTCCAAAACTTATTCTGATAACTCCGGTAGGCTTATTGTTCAGTATATCCATGTGGTCACCGCATTTGTGACCAGTAGAATAGTCTGCCAAAATCTCTTCATCAGTTCTCGCCAAGTAGCGTTGCACTCCTCCAATATTGCACACTGTTCCGGTTCTGAATGAAATGTTCTGTAAAGAAGCAAACCGCTCAAAATTGTAATATCCAACATAATCTCCGTTGGAGTCCTTCAATGAAAGTGCAATTATAGGGCCAGAATTAAGGGCTCCCTGCGTGTGTATCTCAACCATGCCTGCTCCGTTTGGGTGTTTCAATCCCAGAAGCTTTTCGTACGCGTAATCGGTCAGTCTTGAAGCATGCATTGCGATATTATCAAAGGAGCCATACAGCTCAAAATGCGAGCTGATAGCAACTGACAGTTGTATGATAGAGTGAATCGGTAACGTTCCGTCTTCTACGATGGATGTCAGCTGCGACTTCAGCCGATACAGATCAGTGACAGAAGAAACTGCATCGACGGTCCCCCCGCCGAAGTACTTCTTGCTTTCAAAGATATCTTTTGCCGTCTCTTTCTTGAATATCAGCCCTCCCAAGTCCGGCAGGCCAAACATCTTGTAGAAGGAGACAACCGTGAAGTCTGGAGAGGTGAGGGAGTTGGAGAGACACGGCGGCGCTGTCGTGGAAAGAGAGGCAGCATCCAGGAGGGTGAATACATTGCTACTCTGCTTGAAACTGATATTCCACTCGTTAACCGGGAATCTCTCGCCGTTGAAGTTCGACTGACCGGTCCACGCCACCAAAGTCGCAATGTTGTCATTTGGGATCTGTGGGAAGTCATGCAAGTCATTGAATGTGCTGAAAGTTCCAGAGACGTTTCTGATTCCCAGAAGCGAGGTGTGGCAGTTCGTGTTGTAGATATAGTTGAACTCTGGGAAGCGATCAGAGAAGGAAGAGCACACTATCTTCACAGCGTGAGTGGAGTTCAGAGTGAATGCCACATCGTACACCAGCGGGTCCGCTTGGAACAACTCCAGCACTCGGAGCCTCGTGCTGTCAATTATTGAGGTGGAGCTCTGGGAAGCAAGCGACTGCGAGTGGGTGTTGCCGAAGAGTTGCGATAGAAGCAGCTCCTGTGTGGCCTCCAGAAGCAGTTTGGAATAGACGGTCATTCCAGCGTGATCAAGATACACCTGATCTTTCAAAGCAGGGTACTGTGTGAGACGTATCTTATCTAGAGGCTGTGCGAAGAGACCGTCATCCTCGTTGGTTTGTGTGCGGGAATCCGGCTTTTTGCGCATGGTGATCTGGTGACATCAGCTGGCTTCAGCTGGGATGTATTTCAAGAAAGTAGAGGCCTTTTGTGCCATCTTAAGTATGCTAAGACTCAGAGGCTACTCTCACACATATGATTATGTGTGGGGGGGGGGGGCTCTTGCCGTTTTTGACAGTCCGGAGCCACCGATAACAAAAAAATATATTACTGCATTTTGAGAAACACCGCCGATCGTCGCGACTATTGCTCAATTCCTTTTTTTTTTTTTGCTTGTTCTCTTCTTGACTGCCTCAACACCGATCTCAAAAAAAAAAAATATCAACTCTTTCTTTCCACATACACAATGTCTTCATGAATCTAGTACGACTTTCAACAACACCTCACAAATGTCATCAGAACAGGAAATCAGGGAAATCGCAGCAGAGCTGAAATCAGCTCTGCACCAGTATCCCAATTTCCCCTCCGAAGGTATTCTTTTCGAAGACTTTCTTCCGATTTTCAGAAGTCCTCAGCTCTTCAACAAACTCGTGAGAGCTTTCAAGGTGCGGTTGGAAAAGAAGTTCCCTAACCAGACAATCGACTATATCGTCGGACTGGAGTCGCGGGGTTTCCTCTTTGGCCCAACTTTGGCCTTGGCACTGGATGTCGGGTTCGTGCCAATCAGAAAGAAGGGAAAACTGCCTGGTAAACTCTACAGTGTCACGTACCAGAAGGAGTACGGAGAGGATACCTTTGAGGTCCAGGCAGAGTCGATCCCTGCAGGAGCCAACGTGGTGATTGTGGACGACATTCTAGCATCGGGTGGAACTGCCGGCAGCGCAGGAGAGCTGGTGCTCAGATGTGGAGCCAACATCCTGGAGTTCGACTTTGTCATGGAGCTAGATTTCCTCAAGGGAAGAGATCGGCTGCAAGCTGAGACATTCACTCTGCTCAGTGGACAGGAGGAGTCGTTGAAGGGGGCCAAATAAATACCGGTTTTTGCTATGAGACTAATAACAATATTCACCAGAACCAGTTGCGCTATTTGTTTTTCTTCTTGAACACAATATTCTTTCCTGACACAGAGAGCTTCTTTTTCTTCTGCTTTGCCACGTCTTGAGACTGTCCGTAGGGGTCGTATGACTTTCTCTTCTCCGGACGTCGCTTCTCGGATGGCTTTCCAGAATCCAGTAGTTTTTTGCTGAAGTCGAGCTTCTCACCGTTATTATCTTCCTGCTTCTTTCCCTTCTTCGGAGCTTGGTACTGTCGCTTTCTCAACGTAATTATCTCATCAGCATCCTCTTTGTTTTCTGACTCCTCTGTGGCGGGTTCTTCATGCTCATGTTCATGTTCATGTTCCGATGGTAATTCAAGAACTGTGGCGTCGTGCTTATTCTCCTCTAGGCTGATACCAACGTCAGCCTTGAAGCATTGCATGAGCTTTTCAAATCTCTTTTTCACAGTCTCTATCCCCACATATTTGACATCACCATTTTTAGGATATTCCACTGACCATGCTGATGTCGCCTTGTCCTTCGCAGAAACAAAGTTGCTGATCCGGTCCTCGTAAGCGACATTGATAGTGTTTTCAAAGGAAGAAGCAAGTTCTGAAAACTTCTTCTCAAGAATTTCTGGATTTCCAGCTGAGCCATACAACTCAGTACCCTCCGAGGCTTCGTTCCAAGCAGCAGCGTCCAGTTCTTTTATTTGGCGCACTGTATCCAGTATAAGTTGAGAAAGCTCCTTGACGCATTTCCGTATATGTAACGATCCTCCATATTTGGATGACGAGTTGATGATATCCAAAACTTTGTTCTCGGTTATCTCACTCACCTCAGTATTGGCATCGAAAGAATTGACGAGAGAGATGAGCACAAAGTCGGACATAATGAACCGCGCAGATTCGTCCTCCTTTCTAGCTTGATAGTCCCTCCACTTGAATAGAGTAACCAAAAGCCGATATCGACCGGCTGGGATTCCATTTGATGAGATTATGTTTGACCACGGAGCTTCAGAGTCATCGTCCTTATACTGATTCACCAGCGAGACCGACTGGCTATTAACCACAACATCCGCGCTGCTGCTGAAACTACCATTCAGCTTTATCTTTTTTGGCTTATACGTAGCATGCTCATACCTTCTATTGGACACTTTTCTGGATTCGTATAACACCTTTTGCAGCTTATCGGGGCTTTTCATTAGTTCCAAATGCATCTTGTAAAACACCTCGATGAGGAAATGGGTATCTGCTTTAGCATAGTTTCTCATCTCGGTGGTCAATGGCCTTATTCTCCAATCCGCAAGCTGCCACTTCTTGGATGTCCTGAACTTCACATATCGTTCCAGCAAAAATGCAAGCGAGTATTTACCCAAGTTGAGCTCTTTTGCAGCATGAAAGGTATCGAATAAAGAAACAATGTATATTCCTAAATCCCTCTGCAGCCATATGATGTCCATGTATGACCCATGCAATACTTTTAGTATTTTGGGATCTGTGAAAACGATGTTCAATGCAGACAAATGCGGTTTGAGCTTTGCGCTCAGTGGATCGATCAGGAAATCTTTTTTCGTATCAGTGGTGATTTGCATTAGGGAAGTTAGACCGTTATAGGTTCTGAAGTCATGGTGCTCTAGATCAACTGCCAGTACTTTACACTGCGATAACTCTACCAGTAGTGAGTCGATTTGGTCAGGGTGATCAATCCAAACCGGCTCTTCGCTTTCCTTCCAAGGAACCGACTGATATTCATGCTCCAAGGGAGACAGAATCCATGAAGGATACTCCTGTGTCATTATCTCATGAGAGTAGGGGTTTTCGTAATGCTCCGGCGTCTCTGTTGTGGCTGGCACTAGTTTGAGACTTTCATCGAGCGGCTTGAGAGCATTCGGCTTCACTGTAATCAGGGGCTTGAAGGGACCCGTTTCAAAGTTATCTACGGGACTTTCAAAAGCGAGTTGTGGCTTTGTCATGTTTGATGATTGCCAGACGGGCTTGCGACTCTTGGCCCCGTTCGAATCATCCAAGTATGTGTACCCATCATCCTCAGTACTTTTTCCCGTCTTGGATGTACCTTGAGCTCTTGACTTCGAGTTCTTCTCCAGCAATGACTCAACCTTCTCAAATAACGAATCCAGAATATTGCCAATAATCTTCTGGTTATCGGCCTCTTTCCCTTCAGAAAGGACGCCTTCACCTTCTGCTTCATCAGAGATGCTGGATCCAGCAGAGATCAGTAGCTTGTTGATTGTGGATAGCAGCTGTCCTTTGATCTCATCGTTCCTATCTTTAATCTCACTATCGATACTAGCAAAAAAGCCAATGTCTTTGGCGTTTATTGCAGAGGAAAGCTTCACCAAGTTCACCAGTCCAGGTCCCAAAGAGCCCAATGGGTCTGTATCCGAAGACATCTCTTGTGATCAAGGATGTTCTTGTTACTCAAGGCGACAGATCAAACCTTCTTGGTCCCCTCTGTTACGGCTTTCCCCCCTTATTTTGAGGTAGGGAGAAAAAAAATTATCACACTTTTAGTTATGTTTTTTTTTTTCTTATTATAACGACATCCGTGCACCAGACATTGGGGAGTTTTTCCTGTTGGGAGGTAACAACTTGTTGAAGGCAAAAGATCCAAGAGAGTTTATTTGAATAATCAAACAGCACTGCTCAGGATACTACAATACACCAAGTCCCCAAACGCTGTCATATATATCCCCAAAAAGGTGAGCATACTGAACATGGCAGACCAGATGGACGTGGATCTAGACTCTTCTACGGTTCTCATCACTCTCCGAGAGGAGATTGAGTCTTTAGGAGATTCGGAGCTTATTGGTGTCATGTACAACATGGAAGATCTGTACGAGCGAAAACTGTGGTATCAGTTGACGGAGGTTCTTTCACGTCAGTTCTACAAAAACCCAAACTCTAGAAGTATCAGATTGAAGCTGTTTGAGAGGTTCATCTCCAAATTTGGAGACAAGATCAACCAGCTCGAGCTGGTTGAGTTTTTACTGCTTTCCACACGCGATTGTGAGCCACAGGACTCCTTGGAGCACTTAATAAGTTTGAAGGAGAGCCTGCGGGAAAACAAGAGTTTCAAGAAGAGCGCTCTAGAGGACGAAAATGCGGTGAACCCTGAGCTTGTGCAGGCACTTTTGTTTGTTGAGATTGAGATTGCTGGACTGAAACTCCAGCTGGGTTTTGTGGATGAAGCGTCTGCAATCATCGACGAAAGCACAAAGAAGATCGAGCGTTTGACCTGGTCACTAGACAACAAGGTTAACGCCAGCTACTATTTCACAGCCGCTAACTTGATGAAGATCAAGGGCGACTATACGGCGTTCTATTACAACTCGTTGCTTTTTTTGGCATGCATCGATGACTTGGATGACCTCGAATCTAAAGAGGCCATTGTGAAGGATATATGCATCAGTGCTATACTGGGAGATCGGATATACAACTTTGGAGAGATCATCATGCACGATATATTCAAATATCTTGAGGTGAAATGGTTGAAGGAGCTGCTTTTGGCTCTTAACAGTGGGGACTTGGCGACATTTGAGTCAATCATCTCTCGGCCAGAGGTCAAGGACTCTGTAGAGTTCAGCGGAAACATACCGTTTCTCAAGCAAAAAATCTGCATCATGGCACTCATGGAGCTTATTTTCAACAAGCCGACGCAGAGCAAGACTGTCCAGTTTGCTGAGATCTTGAGAAATATCGGACTGCTAGCCAACATCAACGAGGTGGAACACCTGCTGATGACGTGTTTGAGTCTGGGCCTTATCAAGGGTCTCATCAATGAGGTGGAGAGTGAAGTTGAAATCAGCTGGATTCAGCCTCGAACCATGACCCGCGACCAGATCGTTGGCATGAGAGAGAAGCTTGTCTCCTGGAACGAGAAGGTGGCTGATCTCAAGACGTACACCCAGGAGGCTGGAAGGGAGCTTTGGGTGTGATGATGATGCTAGCGGGTCTTCTCCTCCTGGGATAGATAAGAGCTGTTATATACACAAAAGTATCAATGTATGCAGTAGATAGAGACGCTTTTGCTTCGTTAACACCTTACACCTCGACCTTCTGCACAGCCTTACTCAGCCACCAAAATTATTTCTCTTCTTTTGGATAGAGCAAGAATAGGTGATCTCTGTAAAGACGAATGCTATCCAATCAATCCAAGCAAGAGAACATCATATCTATACCTGATATCCACTATCAAATAGAATATTCGGCTCTGGAGTGGACGTCTCTCTTCTCTCAGATAATAGATGAGTGTTTCCCAGAGTGCACTGTCGTCATCACTTAGCTATTCATTTCGAGAAGCTCATAATGACTATTTCTGCTCGATTCCGAGCAATATATCATTCGCAGACTCTTGCAGCTTTGTGGAGGCCAATTGTGACCCTGCAAACTTCAGATATGTCCAGGTGTACTTTTGCTATGATCAGGTGTCTAGAATGCCTCTTGCAGCTGTACTGGGGTGTTTTCTTCTCATTGCGTTGCTACTATTCTTCATGCTTGGGTACTTAGCATCCAGCTTCTTAACCCCGAACCTGAGCTATTTGTCACGGTTCCTCAAGCTCGGCGAGAAAATATCTGGCTTGACATTACTCGCCTTTGCTAACGGCTGCCCCGACATTGTATCGACATGGGCCGCTATGAACTCCAACTCCACGTCCCTAGCTATCGGCGAGCTCATTGGATCGGCCAATTTCGCTCTCACAGTGGTCATAGGCTGCATGGCACTGGTACGACCCTTCAAAGTGGACTATGGCTTTTTTGTAAGAGACATCTCTGTTTTCGGAGCCTTGATCCTCATCTCGATGTCTTTTCTGAGCGATGGAAAAATTAAGCTCTACGAGTCCATAATCATGTGTCTCTTGTACGTTGCCTACGTTGCCATGCATGTCCTGAAGCCAGGAAGGCTTATCGATGAGACAAGAAACTTAGGCCTCGAGCAAAATGACGACCTTCTGTCTGGTGACAACGACGACAGCCTCGCCTTTCGTGACTTTCAGTTCAACCGCAATGTAGAGGACCTTGAAACAGGGAGAAGCCTGCGTCTCACATTCGCAGACTCTCTAAGACTTGCGCTCAAATCCTGGGACCTAGTCCATTTGAAAAACTATTATAGAAGCCATCCATCCCGAATCCACACCCAAAATGACATTGAGAATGCAACAAGTTTACCAGTGCCCAGCGAAATCGTGATCACTCCAGCCATAGAGCACGAAAACCCAGTGGAACAGCACAATAACAATCCTCCAGCGGCTGGAGGAATTGAAGGGCTAGATAATAAATCGCCCTCAAATCTCGCAGATACCTTACACCTTGAACGGCCTATTCAAAGATCCACTTCTTCCACTTCGGTGGACTCCACCAACTCCACTATCCTCTCCTTTTTGAATGTAGAGAACTCAAAATTTGAGATCTCCATCCTGAGCAAACTTTTCCCAGATTATAGACGTATAAGTTTGAGAAGAAAACCTTTGGAATCTGTTTTGAATCTACTCACTCTTCCTTTGGACCTAATGTGCAACTTGATCATCCCAACGCCGCAGGTGAATGGGGAATCAGAAGATGCTACAGATGCAGCTAAGGAGAGGGAGGTGAATATCAAATTATTCAATGTCCAGCTTTTTGCGACTCCATTTGTCCTCATTGGCGAGTGGACACAAGAGCTACTGATAATGTCAATCTCACTTTTATCGGTGAACTTGATCATTTTATTCAGCTTTCCAGTCTTCTACCGCAAAGTTTTCGATCCGCTTGCATCAGTAGTTGGTTTCGCTAATGTCATAAGGCTCATCACTTCAACAGCCTCAGAAATAGTTAATCTTTTGAAAAACTTGGGAATCATCTTTGGAATAAGTGAAACTGTACTGGGTCTGACTGTGTTGTCCATTGGAAACTCTATTGGCGACTTGATAACCAACACTACACTTTCATCTCTGGGTCTGGCAATGACATGTCTTAACGCATGCTTTGGGTCCCCGATGTTATACATATTATTTGGAATGGGCCTGAACTCGCTGATTGTCACTATAAAAACAGGCCAGCCTATTTCATTTGAAGTCGACAATCATTTGATCTTTTCCAGCGTTGTTCTCCTTGCCGTTGTCATTTTCTATCTAATAGTGATTCCTGTCAAAGGATGGGTTATTGACAGGCAAATTGGTTTCATGGGGGTGTTGATTTGGATTACCGCGACTTCGCTAAATGTATACGTTTTTGATTGAAATAGATCTGTTAGGGCGCTTTTGGTAATATTATGCTCTGAAAACACATCTAAAAGTAGTCTTCATAAGTACCTTCTTGTCCAGTATGGTTCAGAAACCTCGTCCTGCATTCTTGATCTATCATTGCTGCAGCCTGTGATTTCACCTTCTCCAGCCTCTTTTCATTTTGATCGTAAAGGTAACATAAATCAAAGTATCCCTTCCAATAATTGAAACTGTGCTTCTTGTTCTCATACTTTTCGAAGAACGTCAACTTGGAGTTTGTGTCGATATCGAAACATTCAAGCACAAGTACAAAAAGATAATCAAATTGTGTCTCAAATATTGTACCAGCCATTTCGTCGATCTTGTTTTCAACTAGTTTTAGGATGTCGGGACTCTTGGACAAGCGCTCTATCTGAATCAACTTAACCCAGCACTCCAACGAATTTGGGTAAATTTGAATCAGCTCTGATATTATGATGCTGGCCGCAGGCATATCTTTGGACAGAATCTCCAAGTCTATCAGGCGCAATCTCAATCTCAAATTGGTAACTGGAGTCAGAAACGATCCTTTGGTAAGTATTTTCTTTGCCTGATCTGGCTGATTCAAGTTGAGATAATAGTTAGAATATTTCATCCAAAAGTTTGGATAATATGCTGTGGGTATCAGACATCTTTGATATAGAGTATCGATCATATGCTTGTTAATCCTTGTTATTGTCGATTCCTTTTCCTTATGCGAAGCCTTGAGATTTGTGGTCTCTAGATACTCCAGGTATCGATTCCAGTTATTGAGTTCGCGGCGGGTGAGTTCCGTGGGAGAAAAGTAAGGTACTCTTATCTCCTTTTCAAACTCCCAAAGCTGGAATACGTGATATTGGACAGTGATATAAAGATCCATATATCTTTTGCGGAGATCTTTTTTGAGCTCTTTGAAGCTGGCATTGTTTGGGTCTTTGCTATGGCTGATGAGATCGCTCCAAGTGAGTTTGAAAGACGATTCTAGATCATCTTTTGTTATTAGGTACTTTATTGTTTCAAGATTCGCCTTTTCAATCAGGGTGAATAGTTCTTTGAAGTACTTGGAGTAGTGATAGAGGGGAAGTTCCACTATTCTTCTGAGCAAAAAATAGTATTCTTTTGTTTTTCCTTGAACCTTAAGATATTGAAGGTAAAGATCAAATATGACATGGGCATAATAATGGTAGCTCATTTCTTTCCTACTAGTCTCGAAAACGCGGATCAATTGCTCATACTCCAATACCGTAGTCACACTGAACTTCAGAAAACTGGTCCAAATGATTAGCGATTTAGGAATAAACACCAATGCTCGCTGATATATATCTTTGGCTAGTTCTGTGTTTCCCTGTTCAAACTGCCACTCAGCATAGTTACACCAGTACTGTTCACAATACGAGAAGTTCACCAAAAAGTTCTCGTACGCAATTTCGGTGAGTCTTCGACTAATAGTAGGCGATACATCACCTTTACCAGCCGGTTGTCGATATCTTTTGTTTGGTCTTTGTTCGAAATATCTTATTAAATCTTCCCACTTGGAGAAGTCGGTGGGATCCTCCTGTATCTGTTGAGAAAGCTCCAGCCATCCAGCTGGAATGTCTTTCAGGTTGAAGTCCATGGTAGCACAGCTGATGTCCTGTTTGTCCTATTCGTAGGATATCACTCTTCAAAGATACATATGCATTAAATGTTCATGCAATAAGAAAAAAGAGATGGTAAAATGTTTCTGTCAGAATCAGCATCGTGCCACTAACAGAAGGAAAACGCACGGGTTTTTCACAAGTATAATCAATTTCTTAATCTATTCATCGTCAACTCAGCACTCAGTGTTTCTAAAGAGCGTGGGAACAAGTTAAGAATGGTAGGCAAAGCTCTTTTTAAGGAGCTTTTGAAGGAGCTGGAGATAAATGCTGCTAAATCGTTCGAAAATCAAACCAAAGATTCTTTGAAGAAACAGAGCGCTCTCCTACAGTATAAGAAATTGCAATATCTCCAGGCCGGAAAGACCCTATCTGCTAAAGAAGAGGCTGTAATCGTCGAGGAGCTCAAGCAACAGACATCTGTATCTAAGCCTCCTCCTGATTACGCGCTTTTGAAGCATCTCGATTCGGATAACTTGAATAAGGCCGAGAGGACCCATCTGAGCGACATACTTACATTTACTCAAAGTCAACGTGTGTATATCGAGCTCCTAGAAAGATACAATCCTGGGATCAGTATGAAACAGGAGGATAAGGTGAGAAAGACAGCCAGAAGGGTGGGCCTGGAGGTTCCAGAGTAGACATTAACTTGCATATAATATAAAATCAGAAGTTTAACTAGTGTCTATATTGTAAAATCTTCCAGTGACTCCTATCCCGCATGCTCAACAATAGAGCTGATAACCTTATTTCCATCGATAGTGTGCTTGAACTGCTCAGGAACAGCAATCTCCTTGAGATCATCTCCCTCGGGAATATTGATATTCAACGTTGTAGTGGATGAGGTGAAGATCTCAGTGGAGAGGGAGGTTTTCGAAAGGAAAATAGCACCCGAATCAGATTGGTCAATGGAAATAAGAGGAACAGAGTCGATCACTTGTATTTCAAATCTAGAAGCCTTGATCACTTCAATTCCAGACACGGCTTTGCTGATCACAAGTCCGATCTTGCTGCATTCACTTAAAGTGACGGCATTGACTTTGCCATTGATCTGGATCACGCAGCCAGAACAGTTACCAATGAAAACACTCTGATGCATGTCTCCATCTATGGTGATAATTTCGGATGTGTTTTCGAAGTTCGAGACCATCCATTTGGAGTCCAACAGTTCCTTTCTAGGAGGTTTCTTTTCCTTCGCTGGTTTTGAAGTAAGGCTTGAAGGTTTCTTTGGCGGTACTGGGACCGACTTCTTAGCGGGAACAGCTGAAGAGGCCCTCAGTTCGGGATTTTTATGTGTCATTTCCGACTTTTCTACCTTTCTGAGACCCGAAGTGATTCCCTCCCCTCTATTCAACTCTGAGAAGACCGCGTTCATTCCGTTTGAGCTCTCTTCCTTCGATTCTGACTTCACCTCGAATATTGAGGCTGGAGGTGGTGGCGGAGGTGGAGGTGGTCCACCAGCTGTAGGGGTAGGACCTGGAATAGGTGCTGCAGGATCAGATGCAGAGCTTAGAGCGTCGGTAATGGAGCCACCTTTTTCATTCCACGTTGGGCCAGTGGTGTGATACTCTTTAACGTAGTCTTTGAGTCCGTCGAAGATTTTTCCAAATAGATTCGACCATTCCACCTGGTTAGCATCCGAGTCCTTGTACTGCTTGAGAATTCTGTTGGACCAGAATTGGGCTGAGTCTTTGAAGTCGGGGATAAAAGAGACCGGGGTACTCACACAAATCCAGGCGAGAGCTGGTATTCCCTCCGCAACCGTGTTTAGGTTGTTGAAGTACTCAGATGTTCTGTTCTTGTCCTTGAGCTCTCCAACAGCCAAAATCAGCTCGTTAATGGGGGCTATAGCTGCTTGGAAAGCGGAATCTGTCACCTCCACCTTTCTAGACTTGGAAGCCGCTAATAAAAACTTTCGCTCTTCGACAAGGGCCTTCTTGAATAGTGTGGAAACCTCCTCTACCAGGGAATCAATCTTGCTGGACACAGCGACGAACGGATCAACAAAAGATTCCAAAAAGTTGTCATAAGCTTTAATAGAGGCGGGAATATCTTCTAGAGCAGCGCTAGGTGTTTGTGAGGGCACAGCAGCAGGTGCAGTCAACGTAGCGGTAGGATGATTCAAAGATGGTTCTGTTGCAGTGGCACCCTTGATTGCGCTCTCCTGAAAGATAGTCACATCTTCAAGACGTGAAGCAGCAGCCTCCAGACTTTATATAGTGTGTTAATACATTTGCCTACAGTACTGAGTCAGGTGAACTTACCGTTTCAAAAGAGTCACCAGATTGTAACCGTGAATGGAAAACGATTCGTTGGACATGATGCTAGATTTGTGTCCAACTGCTTGGTTAACAGAGCAATGTCATCTGTTTACATACACGTCATTGCGAAATTGAACGTTTTATTTTTTGTACAAAGCTCGGTTGTTGTAGACAGGAAAAAAATACCCTCGTGTGAAAAGAGAGCTTTTCATTTAGTTGTCCTTACAGAGGGTCTATTTGTTTTTAACTCTTCAATGGATTACAATATATAGCGCCTCAAATGACGATCAACCAATCTAAATCTAGAGAAGAGGAGCCCTTGACTCCACAAAAGGTATATCCTTTAGAGGATGTGCTTCCTCCAAGCGAGCCTGAGCCTTTTTTCAATCACTACGAAACGGGAGTACCTATAGCAATAGATCTAGGAAGGTGGAATATGAGGGTAGGGATGGCCAATCAATCGGCTCCTAGTAATGTATACTCGTCAGTTATGTCGAGATTCCGCGAGAGAAAGTCTGGTAAAATGATAACTCTTATAGGAGATGAAGTGTTTTTCGATTCCAGCTTCAAATCCAACATCAGAACCGCTTTTGACGGGCCGATGATAACCAACTGGGACGTTGTTGAGAACCTCATGGACTATGGATTTCTTCATGTTGGTGTTGACTCGGAGAAGGGTGTCGACAATCCTGTTGTAATGAATGAGGTGCTGGCAGCACCTTTTCAGCAGAGATCAACATTGATGCAGATGATATTTGAAGGATATGGGGTTCCCAAACTATCTATGGGAGCTGATTCTCTTTTCAGTTTCTACTACAACAAAGGTAACACCGGCTTGGTGATTGGAACAGGGCATGATGCTACACACATAATTCCTGTGCTTGATAGCAAACCGATCTTGTCTGCAACCAAAAGAATTGACTGGGGTGGACGTCAGACTGTCAATTATCTAAGTGAATCTTTGGCTCTCAAATATCCGTATTTTCCCACTAAGATCTCCAACTTCCAGGTTGAGAACATTGTGAAGAACTACTGCTACGTATCAAAGGATTTCAACGAGGAAATCAAGAGTTATTTGGACCTGGAAAATCTTGAGAAAAATGACGTTGTACTGGAGGCTGCGTTTACCGAGGTGGTGAAACCACAGCGTTCCGAAAAAGAAATAGAACTGGAAGTAGAAAGGAAAAGAGAAGCAATCAAAAAGCTGCATCAACAGGCTCAGCAACGCCGTCTTGAGAAGCTAGTTCAAAAGGAGACGGATTATAATTACTATTTGAACATGAAGGAAAACTTACGGACGATGACTAAGAAGGAAACTATAGAGGTGTTTAGGAATGAAGGATTTGATGATGATGCTGATTTCAACAAATATCTCTCTGGACTGGAAAAATCGCTCAAGAAAGCTAGAAGTCAAGACATTGGTGAGAATGCCAACGAAGGGGGAGAGCCACCTTCGTGGACCCTGGTGGACGTTCCTGACGATGAACTAGACGAAAGTCAAATCAGAGAAAAGAGAAAACAGCGACTCATGAAAGCCAACTTTGATGCCCGTCAACGTGCAAAGCAGGAGAAGGAACAGGCCAAGCGCGAGGAGGAAGAGGCTGCCGAAAAGGATAAGAAATGGAGAGAGACAAATATAAGTAGCTGGATAGAAGATAGACGCGCAAGATTGTCCAAGCTGATCAAAAAAGTGAAGGATAGAAAGAGACTAAAGGATGAACTGACAGATAGAAAGTCACGAGCGGCACAAGCTAGAATGAGAAACATAGCTTCTCTAGCTGACGATGATCGCAGTGCTAACACAGGTCGGAGAAAGAAGGTTACCAATGTCACCATCGATAATGACCCAAACGATACCTTTGGTGCTGACGACGATGACTGGGCCATTTACCGAGACATAGCGCGTGGCGAGGACGACGATGTAGAGGAAGAGGAGCAACAGGAAATTCTCAAAATTGAGGAGGAGCTTCTCAGTTTCGATCCCGACTTCACCGTTGAAGACACCCTTCAGCGACAATATGACTGGAGAAAGTCTCTTATTCACAGGTTTCTTCGCGGTCCCCGTGACTTTGATCCTGAGAATCAACACCAGCTGCATCAGATACACTTGAACGTGGAGCGGATCAGGATTCCTGAGATTCTGTTTCAACCATCGATTGCAGGAGTTGATCAGGCGGGAATCGCTGAGGTTTCTGAGAATACAATATTAAGAAGACTCCCAACTGAGCCTGGGTTCTCAGGCGACGAACCATCTACGGTTTTGAACGATATTTTTGTCACTGGAGGACAATCCCTGTTCAAGAATTTTGAGGAAAGACTGGAAACTGAGTTCAAAGCATTTTTGCCAGTCGGTTCCAATGTACGTATCAGAAGGGCAGAGGATCCACTGCTAGATGCCTGGAAAGGTATGGCGAAATGGTCAATGAGTGACGAGGCTCTAAGAAGTTTCATAAGCAAAAAGGAGTACGAAGAAATGGGGCCCGATTATATCAAAGAGCACAACATGGGATTTGTCAAGTTGTGAGTGGATCGTTGAATAATGTACAGAGATATATAGAGGACGCCAGCTAGTCAGAGGAGGCAGTGGTGGTATATCTGCCAATTCTCTTCTCTATATTGACGTTGTTGGGGTTGATGCCTTTCCGCTTCAGACCGTGTTTCAATGAGTCTTTCATGATACCAGTATCAGCCTCATTTTCAAAGCTAGCAAAGTCATCATGGATGATACCATCTCTTTCGGCCTCTGCGCGTGCCAATGCCTCCTTCTCCTTAGCTGAGACTTTCGCAGTGTCATGGGGACTTGGCGCCGTCTTTTGCAGTTTAGCCACAAAGAAACCATCAACATTATAGGTGTGAGGATAATATCTTCTGGTGAGAGACAGACTAGAATGGAAATGTTTCCCTCTGTAGGAGGTAAATCCTTCTTTTCCAATGGTCAATTCGGTATCCACGAGTTTCACATTTGGTCTCTTGTGGAGAGCGTACGCCACCACAGCTTCGTTTTCTTCCACTGCGACAGAACAGGTTGAATATACAATAACACCCCCGGTGGCGGAGTTTGCATCCACCGAATCAATGGCAGACAGGATCAGCTGTTTCTGCAAATATGGAATCTGGGTGAAGTCCTTTTCAGTTCTGGATGTCTTGACACTCTGGTCCTTGGCAATAACACCGGTACCCGAGCATGGGGCATCTAGAAGGACCCGATCAAATCCCCCTATTACCTTTGGGAATTCTCTGGCATCATAGTTACACACAATTGTATTTGTGCATCCAAGTCTGTGAATATTAGCAATGAGAGACTTGGTTCTGGCCTTATTTGAGTCATTCGCAAAGACGCATCCTGTATTCTTCATCAGAGCACAGATATACGTTGTTTTTCCTCCAGGAGATGCTGCCATATCTAGAATTCTCTCATTTTCCTTGGGTCCAAGAGCCATGACAGGAAGAAATGACGACGCCGCCTGCAGGATATAATGACCTGCCAAATACTCTGGAGTCGCTCCTACAGGAACCTGAGAATCAAAGATCTGCAGCCCCACTTTTGTCCAGGGTCCGACCGGTTGCAGGTTGACTCCCCTGTTGACAAGAGATTGTGCCAATTCTCTTCTTCGAGTCACCAAAGTGTTGGTCCGGATTGTAACAGGTCTATGGATCTCGTTAGCCTCGAAAAACTCCACAGCTTCAGCAGGAGAAAACAGGTTGAATAGTTTTTCTGCAAGCAAAGGAGTATACCCAAAATATTCGCATATATCTCTAATCAGTCTTTCAGTGTACTCCTGTCTGCTTCTTCCTTCCTCAGCGAGAGCCTTGAAGTTCTCCAGTACCTTCACCACCTCGAGCATTCTCGTTCTCACCATGACAAGGTCCTGCGGCCCATGTGAGGCTTCTTCCTCTTCTTCTGCAGTAGGAAGAACTATAGGTTTAGGCTGGGCCTCGTCTGCGGCTGCCATCTCCTGCTCGGCTTCCAGCTCATCAATCTCAGCCTGTGCCTCTAGTCTGTTGGAGTACTTCTCCATATTCTGGACATTGATGGCTTCCATATCTTCGTCATCCTCGTCATCGTCTGAAAACATTGGTTTCTCACGGTCATCGCCTGAAGAAACATCGTATTCGTCCTCTTCCAGGACTTCTAGATCTTCCAGTGTTTCCAAAGGCTCGTTGTCATCTTCTGAATCATCGAACAGTGACTTCTTTGCAGCTGCAAGCTCCTCTAAGTCTACTTCTGGAAGCTCGGCCTCTTCTTGTGTGTGTTTTTGTTTTTTACTGCTAGCTGGATCATTTTCAGCTGATTTTCGCTTTGATTTGGGCTGTTTCTTCTGTCGCGACGACTGGAAGTCCTCGAATGTTGGAGGAATACCCTGCTTATTTCTTGCTCTACGGCCCATGTGATGTGATGTAATGCTCTGCTTGCTGATTGTTCTGGCTCCTAATAGAGCTTGCTGAATAAGAGAGTTTGTACTCTTTTTGTATTATTTCTTCATATGAATTAATAAATTTTTTTTTTTTTTTTCGTTTTTGTAGTGAGAACAAAATTTTTCAATCCCGTTTCCACAAACGGGCCAGAAATTTTCATATGAGAAAGTTCATATAAGTGAAGTTGATTCTTTATAATTGTGAATCAAATGATAGAAGTTCACTTCAAATGCACACCCACAGACGTCATGGCTGATATCCAATTGAAACAGTCTAAGGTGGCCGTGCAAGATGAGTACGCCATGGTTACCCTACCTTCAGGGGGGCTGCGGATTATCCAACTCAGGAAAGGAGGAACGATCAATCTAGGAAAGTTTGGTCAGTTTCTAGTAGATCATATTCTTGGTCATGCGTATGGACAGTCATTTGAGATTCTGGAAGACAAGAAGGTAGCTCCTATTAAAAGTCTTTCTGTTGGACTTGATGAGCCAGAGGTTGCACAAAAAAGTTCGCTGACGAACGAGCACCTTGTTGATATAGGAAGCAAGGTTCAGAAGTTCGGCACTGCTGAGATTGAGCAGATGAAGAAGGAAGGGGGAGGACACGATGTGGCCCAGCAGATCATAGAGAAGATGATACAGAGCCACGAAGGGTTTGATAAGAAAACGTCTTTCTCGCAGGAGAAATATCTCACTAGAAAGCAGAAGAAGTTTGCCAGAAGGTTCACGCTCGATTATCTATCTTCGTCGTGTCTTTTGAGGTACTATTATCAGGAAAAGGATCCCCAGAGGGTGCTGGACCTCAGCGAGGAGACTCTTGGACTCATTTTAAGTCTAGGCAACGTCATGCCGGGCGGGAACTATCTGGTGATTGACGAGACAGGCGGTCTCATTGTGTACGCGATGCTTGAGAGAATGCAGGGAGAAGGAACCATTGTGCTACTGCATGAAAACGATCAGCCCAACATGTCGATTCTCAAGCATTCAGGCTTCTCTGATTCGGTGCTGAGCAGCGTGGTCAAGCCGGTGAACCTACTGCAATTCTTCGAGCCTGACTCGGAGGTCCAGGACGTGTCGGTCTACGCCGAAGACAAGTTAGCAGATCTTGCTCCGGCACAGAGACAGCCGTTTTTGAGGAAAAAAGCGCGAGCATATGCCATCAACGAAACTCTTGAGCTTGTCAAGGAGAACAACTTCGATGCTCTGATATATCTGTCGACACTTGACCCTCTGTCGTTTGTGCCTAGGATCCTGCCTAGACTGGCAGGGTCGAGGCCAATCGTGGTGTACAACCAGTATAAGGAGGTGCTAGTGAGGTTGAACGACGTGCTGATCGAGGACAAGAGGGTGCTGACTCCCAACATCTACGAGACCCGTGTGCGTAAGTACCAGACTGTCCCTGGCAAGCTGCATCCGTTGATGACTTCGAGGTCGGGAGGGGGGTATGTGTTGTGGGGGACCCGTGTGTTTCCGCGCGAGGGGGTCGTGGCAGTAGGACGCGGAATGAAGAAGAGAAAGCTGGCAGCCGAGGAGGAGGAGAAGCAGAAGGCTTAATAGATTATAGCATTTCGTGGCACATATAGCGAAGCATTGCGAACCGGGGGTGCCTCCAGCCAACGACGTTTCTAATATTTCCGCCTGAGTCGTAGCGTGCTCCGCACTTCCATGTGGGCGGCAGAGCGTCCCGCACCTGTGTAGCCTGCCTGTGGTAGCCGAGCTCGAAAACAAACGCTTTCGAGTTCACCTTCTCGAGGACTCGCGACAGTGCGCTGTAAAACTCCACGTCTCCCAGGAGCGCCTCGGGGGGCTCGTACCGCAGAACAGAGGCCTCCACGCCCGATGCTGTGCTGTACTCGTGGCTCGGGACGTAAGGGGGGTTAGACAGGACCAGGTCGAAGTCCCCGTCAGCTGGAGGAGGGCTCGGCTGCAGCACATCCCCCTGTATAAACACCACGCTCTCTGCCCTTACGTGGTGCAGGTTCTCCTGCAGGTTCCGCGTGGCAAGCGCGACGGCCAGCGGGTTGATGTCGACACCCACGACGGTGCTCCTTGGGAGGGTGGCCACGCTCAGGCCGACGCACCCGGTCCCTGTGCAGTAGTCGAGGACCCGCAGGGGCTCCTCCAGCGGCTCCAGCAGGCGCTGCAGTTCCATACACCACTCCTCGGTGTCGTTTCGCGGGATCAGGACGCCTTCCTGGCACCTGATAGTCAGCTCGCCAAACGGCTGGGTTCCCAGGATGTACTGGAGAGGGAAAAGCCGGGCCCTCTTGATCACGGCCGGGAGCCACTTCCCCCGCGGAAGCTCCTGCTTGATCCAGCGGAGCTCGGCCTCTGCCTGCGGCGGGGGCAGCGATCTGGAAAGAATGCCCAGTAGCGTCTGCGGGCGCACGCGTGGCATTGGGGTGGGGTGGGGACCTCTGGCTGTGCGGGATGTGGCCCTTCTGACAGTGTGCTCCTTGTAATGTGTTTGTTTCTCCTTCCTTGACAGATGTTTTTTTTTTCACACAAATGAATTATTTGGCATACACATATTCATATATACACCCACACCC